>JASTWF010000498.1:308321-352871 GCA_030390025.1 Squalus acanthias | reverse complement strand
CTCATTGCTGGAAACACCGTTGTTCACAGGCAACGGGACAGGGGACTCACGACTGGAAACTCCACTGTTCACAGACACCGGGATTGGGGGATCACTACTGGAAACACCACTGTTCACAGACACCGGGACAGGGGACTCACTACTGGAAACAACACTGTTCACAGACACCGGGACAGGGGACTCACTACTGGAAACACGACTATTCACTGACACCGGGACAGGGGACTCACTACTGGAAACACCACTGTTCACAGACACCGGGAGAGGTGAATCATTACTGGAAACACCATTGTTCACAGACACCGGGACAGGGAACTCACTACATGAAAGACCACTGTTCATAAGAACGGGATATGACGCTCGACTCATCGATCGACAGTTCCGACGGGCCACAGCGAAAAATCGCATAGACCTCCTCAGAAGGCAAACACGGGACACAACCAACAGGTTACCCTACGTCGTCCAGTACTTCCCCGGAGCGGAGAAACTACGACATGTTCTTCGCAGCCTTCAACATGTCATCGATGACGACAAACACCTCGCTAAGGCCATCCCCACGCCTCCACTACTTGCCTTCAAACAGCCGCCTAACCTCAGAAGTACCATCGTTCGCAGCAAATTACCCAGCTTTCAGGATAACAGCGACCACGGCACCACACAACCCTGCCATGGCAAACTCTGCAAGACATGCCAGATCATCAACACAGATACCACCATCACACGTGAGGACACTACCCACCAGGTACATGGTACATACTCATGTGACTCGGCCAACGTTGTCTACCTCATACGTTGCAGGAAAGAATGCACCGCGGCATGGTACATCGGCGAGACCATGCAGACACTGAGACAACGTATGAACGAGCACCGTGCAACAATCGCCAGGCAGGATTGTTACCTCCCAGTCGGGGAACACTTCAGCAGTCAAGGACATTCAGCCTCGGATCTGCGGGTAAGCGTTCTCCAAGGCAACCTTAGAAACACACGACAACGCAAAATCATCGAGCAGAAACTGATAGCCAAGTTCCGCACTCATGAAGACGGTCTCAATCGGGATCTTGGGTTTATGTCACGATACATGACGTGATCCGGACTCAAGTCGTCGTTAGCTTGTTCACAGATGTGATTCCCAGTAAGAAAGTAAAAATTTTCCCAGTAAAAAAGTAAATTTTTTTTAAAGCTTTTCGTTTTACATACAGACGGCAGCTTTTGACACGTTAGAACCCCTGCGACTACACCTCATTGTCTCAGTTGTATCTTGCTATGTCTTTTGATGTGGTACCTTCCTGGCTGACTTAATTAACTTTATCACACCTCGGCAGATAGTCAGGATGATTTAATTTATTGGTCTGCAATTGTAAAGTACACATGCTTTGTTTTCCATCTATATATGCTCGGGCGATTCTGTATCCAATTTACTTCACCTGAGGAAGGAGCGATAGCTCCGAAAGCTTGTGATTTCAAATAAAACTGTTGGACTATAACCTGGTGTTGTGTGACCTCTCAATTATATACACCGGGACAGGGGACTCACTATTGGAAACTCCACCGTTCATAGGCACCGGGACAGGGGACTCACTACTGGAAACACCACAGTTCACAGACACCGGGACAGGGGACACACTATTGGAAACACTATTGTTCACAGACACCGGGACATGGGACTCACTACTGGAAACACCATTGTTCACAGACACCGGGACAGGAGACTCACTACTGGAAACACCAGTGTTCACAGACACAGGGACAGGTTACTCACTACTGGAAACACCACTGTTCACAGACACCTGGACAGGGGACACACTACTGGAAACACCACTGTTCACAGACACCGGGACAGTGGTCTCACAAATGTGAAACAGCATTGTTCACAGACACCAGGACAGGGGACTGACTATTGGAAACACCATTGTTCACAGACACCGCGAAAGGGGGCTCACTGCTGGAAACATCACTGTTCATAGACACCGGGAAAGGGGGCTCACGACTGGAAACACCACTGTTGACAGTCACCGCGACAGGGGGCACACAAAGGAAACTCCACTGTTCACAGACACCGGGACAGGGGGCTCACTACTGGAAACACCACTGTTCACAGACACCGAGACAGGGGGCTCACTACTGGAAACACCACTGCTCACAGACACCGGGACAGGGGACTCACTAAAACAAACGCCACTGTTCACAGACACCGGGTCAGAGGTCTCACTACTGGAAACAGCACTGTTCAAAGACACCGAGACAGGGGACTCACTACTGGAAACACCACTGTTAACGGCCACTGGGACAACGGACTCATTACTGGAAACACCACTGTGCACAGACACCGGGACAGTTGGCTCACTACAAGAAACACCACTGTTCACAGACACCGGGACAGGGGACTCACTACTGGAAACACCACTGTTCACATGCAACGGGACAGGGGACTCATTGCTGGAAACACCATTGTTCACAGGCAACGGGACAGGGGACTCACGACTGGAAACTCCACTGTTCACAGACACCGGGACAGGGGTCTCACGACTGGAAACATCACTGTTCACAGACACCGTGACAAGGGGCTCACTACTGGAAACAGCACTGTTCACAGACACCGAGACAGGGGACTCACTACTGGAAAGACCATTGTTCACAGACACCGGGACAGGGGACTCACTACTGGAAACACCACTGTTCACAGACACCGGGACAGGGGACTCACTACTGGAAACACCACAGTTCACAGACACTGGGACAGGGGACACACTATTGGAAACACCATTGTTCACAGACACCGGGACATGGGACTCACTACTGGAAACACCAATGTTCACAGACACCGGGACAGGAGACTCACTACTGGAAACACCAGTGTTCACAGACACAGGGACAGGTTACTCACTACTGGAAACACCACTGTTCACAGACACCTGGACAGGGGACACACTACTGGAAACACCACTGTTCACAGACACCGCGAAAGGGGGCTCACTACTGGAAACATCACTGTTCATAGACACCGGGACAGGGGGCTCTCGACTGGAAACACCACTGTTGACAGTCACCGCGACAGGGGACACACTACTGGAAACACCACTGTTCACAGACACCAGGACAGGGGGCTCACGACTGGAAACACCACTGTTCTTAGACACCAGGATAGGGGAATCACAAATGGAAACACCACGGTTCATACACCCCGGGAGAGGGGACTCATTACTGAAAACACCATTGTGCACAGACACCGGGATAGGGGTCTCATTACTGGAAACACCACTGTACACAGACACCAGCACAGGGGGCTCACTACTGGAAACACCATTGTTCACAGACACCAAGACAGGGGGCACACAACTGGAAACTCCACTGTTCACAGACACCGAGACAGGGGGCTCACTACTGGAAACACCACTGTTCACAGACACCGGGACAGGGGACTCACTACAACAAACGCCACTGTTCACAGACACCGGGACAGGGGTCTCACTACTGGAAACAGAACTGTTCACAGACACCGAGACAGGGGAATCACTACTGGAAACACCACTGTTAACGGCCACTGGGACAACGGACTCATTACTGGAAACACCACTGTGCACAGACACCGGGACAGTGGGCTCACTACAAGAAACACCACTGTTCACAGACACCGGGACAGGGGTTTCACTACTGGAAACACCACTGTTCACAGACACCGGGACAGGGGACTCATTACTGGAAACACCACTGTTCACAGACACGAGGACAGGGGACTCACTACTGGAAACACCACTGTTCATAGACACCGGGACAGGGGGCCCACGACTGGAAACACCACTGTTGACAGTCACCGCGACAGGGGACACACTACTGGAAACACCATTGTTCACAGACACCGGGAGAGGTGAATCATTACTGGAAACACCATTGTTCACAGACACCGGGACAGTGGACTCACTACATGAAAGACCACTGTTCATATACACCGGGACAGGGGACTCACTACTGGAAAACCATTGTTCACTGACACCGGGACAGGGGACTCATTACTGGAAACACCACCGTTCATAGACACCGGGACAGGGGACTCACTACTGGAAACACCACTGTTCACAGACACTGGGACAGGGGACACACTATTGGAAACACCATTGTTCACAGACACCGGGACATGGGACTCACGACTGGAAACACCATTGTTCACAGACACCGGGACAGGAGACTCACTACTGGAAACACCAGTGTTCACAGACACAGGGACAGGTTACTCATTACTGGAAACAGTATTGTTCACAGACACAGGGACAGGGGTCTCACTACTGGAAACACCACTGTTCACAGACACCGGGACAGGGGGCTCAACACTGGAAACACCACTGTTCACAGACAGCAGGACAGGGTACTCACTACTGGAAACACCACTGTTCACAGACACCAGGACAGGGGACTCACTACTGGAAACATCACTGTTCATAGACACCGGGATAGGAGGATCACTACTGGAAACACCACTGTTCACAGACACGGGGACAGGGTGTTCACTACTGGAAACACCATTGTTCAGACACCGGGACAGGGGACTCACTACTGGAAACACTACTGTTCACAGGCAACGGGACAGGGGACTCATTGCTGGAAACACCATTGTTCACAGGCAACGGGACAGGGGACTCACGAATGGAAACTCCACTGTTCACAGACACCGGGACAGGGGTCTCACTACTGGAAACAGCACTGTTCACAGACACCGAGACAGGGGACTCACTACTGGAAAGACCATTGTTCACAGACACCGTGACAGGGGACTCACTACTGGAAACACCACTGTTCACAGACACCGGGATTGGGGGATCACTACTGGAAACACCACTGTTCACAGACACCGGGACAGGGGACTCACTACTGGAAACACGACTATTCACTGATACCGGGACAGGGGACTCACTACTGGAAACACCACAGTTCACAGACACTGGGACAGGGGACACACTATTGGAAACACCATTGTTCACAGACACCGGGACATGGGACTCACTACTGGAAACACCATTGTTCACAGACACCGGGACAGGAGACTCACTACTGGAAACACCAGTGTTCACAGACACAGGGACAGGTTACTCACTACTGGAAACACCACTGTTCACAGACACCTGGACAGGGGACACACTACTGGAAACACCACTGTTCACAGGCACTGCGAAAGGGGGCTCACTACTGGAAACATCACTGTTCATAGACACCGGGACAGGGGGCTCTCGACTGGAAACACCACTGTTGACAGTCACCGCGACAGGGGACACACTACTGGAAACACCACTGTTCACAGACACCAGGACAGGGGGCTCACGACTGGAAACACCACTGTTCTTAGACACCAGGATAGGGGAATCACAAATGGAAACACCACGGTTCATACACCCCGGGAGAGGGGACTCTTTACTGAAAACACCATTGTGCACAGACACCGGGATAGGGGTCTCATTACTGGAAACACCACTGTACACAGACACCAGCACAGGGGGCTCACTACTGGAAACACCATTGTTCACAGACACCAAGACAGGGGGCACACAACTGGAAACTCCACTGTTCACAGACACCGAGACAGGGGGCTCACTACTGGAAACACCACTGTTCACAGACACCGGGACAGGGGACTCACTACAACAAACGCCACTGTTCACAGACACCGGGACAGGGGTCTCACTACTGGAAACAGAACTGTTCACAGACACCGAGACAGGGGAATCACTACTGGAAACACCACTGTTAACGGCCACTGGGACAACGGACTCATTACTGGAAACACCACTGTGCACAGACACCGGGACAGTGGGCTCACTACAAGAAACACCACTGTTCACAGACACCGGGACAGGGGTTTCACTACTGGAAACACCACTGTTCACAGACACCGGGACAGGGGACTCATTACTGGAAACACCACTGTTCACAGACACGAGGACAGGGGACTCACTACTGGAAACACCACTGTTCATAGACACCGGGACAGGGGGCCCACGACTGGAAACACCACTGTTGACAGTCACCGCGACAGGGGACACACTACTGGAAACACCACTGTTCACAGACACCGGGAGAGGTGAATCATTACTGGAAACACCATTGTTCACAGACACCGGGACAGTGGACTCACTACATGAAAGACCACTGTTCATATACACCGGGACAGGGGACTCACTACTGGAAAACATTGTTCACTGACACCGGGACAGGGGACTCACTACTGGAAACACCACCGTTCACTGACACTGGGACAGGGGACACACTATTGGAAACACCATTGTTCACAGACACCGGGACATGGGACTCACGACTGGAAACACCATTGTTCACAGACACCGGGACAGGAGACTCACTACTGGAAACACCAGTGTTCACAGACACAGGGACAGGTTACTCATTACTGGAAACAGTATTGTTCACAGACACAGGGACAGGGGTCTCACTACTGGAAACACCACTGTTCACAGACACCGGGACAGGGGGCTCAACACTGGAAACACCACTGTTCACAGACAGCAGGACAGGGGACTCACTACTGGAAACACCACTGTTCACAGACACCAGGACAGGGGACTCACGACTGGAAACATCACTGTTCATAGACACCGGGATAGGAGGATCACTACTGGAAACACCACTGTTCACAGACACGGGGACAGGGTGTTCACTACTGGAAACACCATTGTTCAGACACCGGGACAGGGGACTCACTACTGGTAACACTACTGTTCACAGACACCGGGACAGGGGACTCACTACAAGAATCATCACTGTTCACAGAAACGGGACAGGCGACTCAGGACTGGAAACAACACTGTTCACAGACACCGGGATAGGGGAATCACTGCTGGAATCAACATTGTTCACAGACATCGGGACAGGGGGCTCACTACTGGAAACACCATTGTTCGCAAACACCGGGACAGGGGACTCACTACTGGAAAAACCATTGTTCACAGACACCGGAACAGGGGACTCACTACAAGAAACACGATTGTTCACAGACACCGGGACAGTGGACTCACTACTGGAAACACCACTGTTCAGAGACAGCGGGAAAGGGGACTCACTACTGGAAACACCACTGTTCACAGACACGGGGACAGTGGATTCACTACTGGAAACACTACTGTTCACAGACACCAGGACAAGGGACTCACTACAGGAAACATCACAGTTCACAGAAATGGTACAAGGGACTCACGACTGGAAACAACACTGTTCACAGACACCGGGATAGGGGAATCACTACTGGAAACAACATTGTTCACAGACACCGGGAGAGGGCGCTCACTGCTGGAAACACCATTGTTCACAGACATCGGGACAGGGGACTCACTACTGGAAAGACCATGGTTCATAGACACCGGGACAGGGGACTCACTACTGGAAACACCATTGTTCACTGACACCGGGACAGGGGACTCACTACTGGAAACACCACTGTTCACAGACACCGGGACAGGGGGCTCACGACTGGAAACACCACTGTTCACAGACACCGGGGCAGGGGACTCACTACTGGAAACACCACTGTTCACAGACACGAGGACAGGGGACTCACTACTGGAAACAGCACTGATCACAGACACCGGAACAGGGGGCTCACTACTGGAAACAACACTGTTCACAGACCCCGGGACAGGGGACTCACTACTGGAAACACGACTATTCACTGACACCGGGACAGGGGACTCACTACTGGAAACACCACTGTTCACAGACAACGGGAGAGGTGAATCATTACTGGAAACACCATTGTTCACAGACACCGGGACAGGGGACTCACTACTGGAAACACCACCGTTCATAGACACCAGGACAGGGGACTCACTACTGGAAACACCACTGTTCACAGACACTTGGACAGGGGACACACTATTGGAAACACCATTGTTCACAGACACCGGGACATGGGACTCACTACTGGAAACACCATTGTTCACAGACACCGGGACAGGAGACTCACTACTGGAAACAGCAGTGTTCACAGACACAGGGACAGGTTACTCACTACTGGAAACACTATTGTTCACAGACACAGGGACAGGGGTCTCACTACTGGAAACACCACTGTTCACAGACACCGGGACAGGGGGCTCACCACTGGAAACACGACTGTTCACAGACACCAGGAAAGGGGACTCACTACTGGAAACACCACTGTTCACAGACACCAGGACAGGGGACTCACTACTGGAAACATCACTGATCACAGACACCAGGACAGGTAACTCACTACGGGAAACACCACTGTTCACAGACACCAGGACAGGGGACTCACTATTGGAAAGATCACTGTTCATAGACACCGGGATAGGGGGATCACTACTGGAAACACAACTGTTCACAGACATCGAGACAGGGGACTCACTACTGGAAACACCACTGTTCACAGACACGGGGACAGGGGACTCACTACTGGAAACACCATTGTTCAGACACCGGGACAGGGGACTCACTACTGGAAACACTACTGTTCACAGACACCGGGACAGTGGACTCACGACAGGAATCATCACTTTTCACAGAAACGGGACAGGAGACTCAGGACTGGAAACAACACCGTTCACAGACACCGGGATAGGGGAATCACTGCTGGAAACAACATTGTTCACAAACACCGGGACAGGGGGCTCACTACTGGAAACACCATTGTTCACAAACACCGGGACAGGGGACTCACTACTGGAAAAACCATTGTTCACAGAAACCGGAACAGGGGACTCACTACCAGAAACACCATTGTTCACAGATACCGGGACAGGGGACTCACTACTGGAAACACCACTGTTCAGAGACAGCGGGACAGGGGACTCACTACTGGAAACACCACTGTTCACAGACACGGGGACAGGGGATTCACTACTGGAAACACTACTGTTCACAGACACCGGGACAGGGGACTCACTACAGGAAACATCACTGTTCACAGAAACGGGACTAGGGACTCACGACTAAAAACAACACTGTTCACAGACACCGGGATAGGGGAATCACTACTGGAAACAACTTTGTTCACAGACACCGGGAGAGGGCGCTCACTGCTGGAAACACCATTGTTCACAGATACCGGGACAGGAGAATCACTAACGGAAAGACCACTGTTCATATACACCGGGACAGGGGACACACTACTGGAAACACCATTGTTCACTGACACCGGGACAGGGGACTCACTACTGGAAACACCACCGTTCATAGACACCGGGACAGGGGACTCACTACTGGAAACACCACAGTTCACAGACACTGGGACAGGGGACACACTATTGGAAACACCATTGTTCACAGACACCGGGACATGGGACTCACTACTGGAAACACCATTGTTCACAGACACCGGGACAGGAGACTCACTACTGGAAACACCAGTGTTCACAGACACAGGGACAGGTTACTCACTACTGGAAACACCACTGTTCACAGACACCGGGACAGGGGTCTCACAACTGGAAACCGCATTGTTCACAGACACCAGGACAGGGGACTGACTATTGGAAACACCATTGTTCACAGACACCGCGAAAGGGGGCTCACTACTGGAAACATCACTGTTCATAGACACCGGGACAGGGGGCTCACGACTGGAAACACCACTGTTGACAGTCACCACGACAGGGGACACACTACTGGAAACACCACTGTTCACGTAAACCAGGACAGGGGGCTCACGACTGGAAACAGCACTGTTCTTAGACAACAGGACAGGGGACTCACAAATGGAAACACCACTGTTCATACACCCCGGGAGAGGGGACTCACTACTAAAAACACCATTGTGCACAGACACCGGGATAGGGGTCTCATTACTGGAAACACCACTGTACACAGACACCAGCACAGGGGGCTCACTACTGGAAACACCATTGTTCACAGACACCCAGACAGAGGGCACACAACTGGAAACTCCATGTTCACAGACACCGGGACAGGGGGCTCACTACTGGAAACACCACTGTTCACAGACACCGAGACAGGGGGCTCACTACTGGAAACACCACTTTTCACAGACACCGGGACAGGGGACTCACTACAGGAAACAGCACTGTTCACAGAAACGGGACAAGGGACTCACCACTGGAAACAACACCGTTCAAAGATACCGGGATAGGGGAATCACTACTGGAAACAACATTGAGAAGTCGCACAACACCAGGTTATAGCCCAACAGATTAATTTAATTTTTAAAGTAAAATTAAATAAATCTGTTGGACTATAACCTGGTGTTGTGCGACTTCTCATTTTTGTCCACCCCAGTCCAACGCCGGCATCTCCACATCATGACCTCTGGAAACAACATTGTTCACAGACACCGGGAGAGGGCGCTCACTGCTGGAAACACCATTGCTCACAGACACCGGGATAGGGGACTCACTACTGGAAAGACCATTGTTCACAGACACCGGGGACAGGGGACTCACTAATGGAAACACCATTGTTCACTGACACCGGGACAGGGGACTCACTACCGGAAACACCACTGTTCACAGACACCGGGACAGGGGGCTCACTACTGGAAACACCATTGTTCACAAACACCGGGACAGGGGACTCACTACTGGAAATACCATTGTTCACAGAAACCGGAACAGGGGACTCACTACCAGAAACACCATTGTTCACAGATACCGGGACAGGGGACTCACTACTGGAAACACCACTGTTCAGAGACAGCGGGACAGGGGACTCACGACTGGAAACACCACTGTTCACAGACACGGGGACAGGGGATTCACTACTGGAAACACTACTGTTCACAGACACGGGGACAGGGTTTCACTGCTGGAAACACTACTGTTCACAGACACCGGGACAGGGGACTCACGACTGGAAATAACACCGTTCACAGACACCGGGATAGGGGAATCACTACTGGAAACAACATTGTTCACAGACACCGGGAGAGGGCGCTCACTGCTGGAAACACCATTGTTCACAGATACCGGGACAGGAGAATCACTAACGGAAAGACCACTGTTCATATACACCGGGACAGGGGACACACTACTGGAAACACCATTGTTCACTGACACTGGGACAGGGGACTCACTACTGGAAACACCACCGTTCATAGACACCGGGACAGGGGACTCACTACTGGAAACACCACAGTTCACAGACACTGGGACAGGGGACACACTATTGGAAACACCATTGTTCACAGACACCGGGACATGGGACTCACTACTGGAAACACCATTGTTCACAGACACCGGGAAAGGCGACTCACTACTGGAAACACCAGTGTTCACAGACACAGGGACAGGTTACTCACTACTGGAAACACCACTGTTCACAGACACCTGGACAGGGGACACACTACTGGAAACACCACTGTTCACAGACACCGGGACAGGGGTCTCACAACTGGAAACCGCATTGTTCACAGACACCAGGACAGGGGACTTACTATTGGAAACACCATTGTTCACAGACACCGCAAAAGGGGGCTCACTACTGAAACATCACTGTTCATAGACACCGGGACAGGGGGCTCACGACTGGAAACACCACTGTTGACAGTCACCGCGACAGGGGACACACTACTGGAAACACCACTGTTCACATACACCAGGACAGGGGGCTCACGACTGGAAACAGCACTGTTCTTAGACACCAGGACAGGGGACTCACAAATGGAAACACCACTGTTCATACACCTCGGGAGAGGGGACTCACTACTAAAAACACCATTGTGCACAGACACCGGGATAGGGGTCTCATTACTGGAAACACCACTGTACACAGACACCAGCACAGGGGGCTCACTACTGGAAACACCATTGTTCACAGACACCAAGACAGGGGGCACACAACTGGAAACTCCATGTTCACAGACACCGGGACAGGGGGCTCACTACTGGAAACACCACTGTTCACAGACACCGAGACAGGGGGCTCACTACTGGAAACACCACTTTTCACAGACACCGGGACAGGGGACTCACTACAGGAAACAGCACTGTTCACAGAAACGGGACAAGGGACTCACGACTGGAAACAACACCGTTCACAGACACCGGGATAGGGGAATCAGTACTGGAAACAACATTGAGAAGTCGCACAACACCAGGTTATAGCCCAACAGATTAATTTAATATTTAAAGTAAAATTAAATAAATCTGTTGGACTATAACCTGGTGTTGTGCGACTTCTCATTTTTGTCCACCCCAGTCCAACGCCGGCATCTCCACATCATGACCTCTGGAAACAACATTGTTCACAGACACCGGGAGAGGGCGCTCACTGCTGGAAACACCATTGCTCACAGACACCGGGATAGGGGACTCACTCCTGGAAAGACCATTGTTCACAGACACCGGGACAGGGGACTCACTAATGGAAACACCATTGTTCACTGACACCGGGACAGGGGACTCACGACTGGAAACACCACTGTTCACAGACACCGGGACAGGTGGCTCACTACTGGAAACAGCACTGTTCACAGACACCGGGACAGGGGACTCACTACTGGAAACACCACTGTTCACAGACACCGGGACAGGGGACTCACGACTGGAAATAACACCGTTCACAGACACCGGGATAGGGGATTCACTACTGGAAACAACATTGTTCACAGACACCGGGAGAGGGCGCTCACTGCTGGAAACACCATTGTTCACAGATACCGGGACAGGAGAATCACTAACGGAAAGACCACTGTTCATATACACCGGGACAGGGGACACACTACTGGAAACACCATTGTTCACTGACACCGGGACAGGGGACTCACTACTGGAAACACCACCGTTCATAGACACCGGGACAGGGGACTCACTACTGGAAACACCACAGTTCACAGACACTGGGACAGGGGACACACTATTGGAAACACCATTGTTCACAGACACCGGGACATGGGACTCACTACTGGAAACACCATTGTTCACAGACACCGGGACAGGCGACTCACTACTGGAAACACCAGTGTTCACAGACACAGGGACAGGTTACTCACTACTGGAAACACCACTGTTCACAGACACCTGGACAGGGGACACACTACTGGAAACACCACTGTTCACAGACACCGGGACAGGGGTCTCACAACTGGAAACCGCATTGTTCACAGACACCAGGACAGGGGACTGACTATTGGAAACACCATTGTTCACAGACACCGCAAAAGGGGGCTCACTACTGAAACATCACTGTTCATAGACACCGGGACAGGGGGCTCACGACTGGAAACACCACTGTTGACAGTCACCGCGACAGGGGACACACTACTGGAAACACCACTGTTCACATACACCAGGACAGGGGGCTCACGACTGGAAACAGCACTGTTCTTAGACACCAGGACAGGGGACTCACAAATGGAAACACCACTGTTCATACACCTCGGGAGAGGGGACTCACTACTAAAAACACCATTGTGCACAGACACCGGGATAGGGGTCTCATTACTGGAAACACCACTGTACACAGACACCAGCACAGGGGGCTCACTACTGGAAACACCATTGTTCACAGACACCAAGACAGGGGGCACACAACTGGAAACTCCATGTTCACAGACACCGGGACAGGGGGCTCACTACTGGAAACACCACTGTTCACAGACACCGAGACAGGGGGCTCACTACTGGAAACACCACTTTTCACAGACACCGGGACAGGGGACTCACTACAGGAAACAGCACTGTTCACAGAAACGGGACAAGGGACTCACGACTGGAAACAACACCGTTCACAGACACCGGGATAGGGGAATCAGTACTGGAAACAACATTGAGAAGTCGCACAACACCAGGTTATAGCCCAACAGATTAATTTAATATTTAAAGTAAAATTAAATAAATCTGTTGGACTATAACCTGGTGTTGTGCGACTTCTCATTTTTGTCCACCCCAGTCCAACGCCGGCATCTCCACATCATGACCTCTGGAAACAACATTGTTCACAGACACCGGGAGAGGGCGCTCACTGCTGGAAACACCATTGCTCACAGACACCGGGATAGGGGACTCACTCCTGGAAAGACCATTGTTCACAGACACCGGGACAGGGGACTCACTAATGGAAACACCATTGTTCACTGACACCGGGACAGGGGACTCACGACTGGAAACACCACTGTTCACAGACACCGGGACAGGTGGCTCACTACTGGAAACAGCACTGTTCACAGACACCGGGACAGGGGACTCACTACTGGAAACACCACTGTTCACAGACACGAGGACAGGGGACTCACTACTGGACACAGCACTGATCAAATACACCGGAACAGGGGGCTCACTACTGGAAACAACACTGTTCATAAACACCGGGATTGGGGGATCACTACTGGAAACACCACTGTTCACAGACACCGGGACAGGGGACTCACTACTGGAAACAACACTGTTCACAGACACCGGGACAGGGGACTCACTACTGGAAACACCACTGTTCACAGACACCGGGAGAGGTGAATCATTACTGGAAACACCATTGTTCACAGACACCGGGACAGGGGACTCACTAAATGAAAGACCACTGTTCATATACACCGGGACAGGGGACTCACTACTGGAAACACCATTGTTCACTGACACCGGGACAGGGGACTCACTACTGGAAACACCACCATTCATAGACACCGGGACAGGGGACTCACTACTGGAAACACCACTGTTCACAGACACTGGGACAGGGGACACACTATTGGAAACACAATTGTTCACAGACACCGGGACATGGGACTCACTACTGGAAACACCATTCTTCACAGACACCGGGACAGGAGACTAACTACTGGAAACACCAGTGTTCACAGACACAGGGACAGGTTACTCACTACTGGAAACACTATTGTTCACAGAAACAGGGACAGGGGTCTCACTACTGGAAACACCACTGTTCACAGACACCGGGACAGGGGGCTCACCACTGGAAGCACCACTGCTCACAGACACCAGGACAGGGGACTCACTACTGGAAACACCACTGTTCACAGACACCAGGACAGGGGACTCACTACTGGAAACATCACTGATCACAGACACCAGGACAGGGGACTCTCTATGGGAAACACCACTGTTCACAGACACCAGGACAGGGGACTCACTACTGGAAACACCACTGTTCACAGACACGGGGACAGGGTGTTCACTACTGGAAACACCATTGTTCAGACACCGGGACAGGGGACTCACTACTGGAAACACTACTGTTCACAGACACCGGGACAGGGGACTCACTACTGGAATCATCACTGTTCACAGAAACGGGACAGGGGACTCAGGACTGGAAACAACACCGTTCACAGACACTGGGATAGGGGAATCACTGCTGGAAACAACATTGTTCACAGACACCGGGACAGGGGTCTCACGACTGGAAACATCACTGTGCACAGACAACGTGACAAGGGGCTCACTACTGGAAACAGCACTGTTCACAGACACCGAGACAGGGGACTCTCTACTGGAAACACGACTGTTCACGGACACTGGGACAAGGGACTCATTTCTGGAAGCACCACTGTTCACAGACACCGGGACAGTGGGCTCACTACTGGAAACACCACTGTTCACAGACACCGGGACAGGGGACTCACTACTGGAAACACCACAGTTCACAGACACCGGGACAGGGGAATCACTACCGGAAACACCACTGTTCACAGACACCGGGACAGGGGTTTCACTACTGGAAACACCACTGTTCACAGACACCGGGACAGGGGACTCATTACTGGAAACACTATTGTTCACAGACAGCGGGACAGGGGACTCATTACTGGAAACACCACTGTTCATAGACACCGGGACAGGGGGCTCACGACTGGAAACACCACTGTTGACAGTCACCGCGACAGGGGACACACTACTGGAAACACCACTGTTCACAGACACCAGGACAGGGGGCTCACGACTGGAAACACCACTGTTCTTAGACACCAGGACAGGGGACTCACAAATGGAAACACCACTGTTCATACACACCGGGAGAGGGGACTCAGTACTGAAAACACCATTGTTAACAGACACCGGGATCGGGGTCTCATTACTGGAAACACCACTGTACACAGACACCAGCACAGGGGGCTCACTACTGGAAACACCATTGTTCACAGACACCGGGACAGGGGGCTCACTACTGGAAATACTACTGTTCACAGACACCGGGACAGGGGACTCACTACAAGAAACACCACTGTTCACAGACACCGGGACAGGGGTCTCACTACTGGAAACAGCACTGTTCACAGACACCGAGACAGGGGACTCACTCCTGGAAACACCACTGTTTACGGCCACTGGGACAACGGACTCATTACTGGAAACACCACTGTTCACAGACACCAGGACAGGGGGCTCACGACTGGAAACACCACTGTTCTTAGACACCAGGACAGGGGACTCACAAATGGAAACACCACTGTTCATACACACCGGGAGAGGGGACTCACTACTGAAAACACCATTGTTCACAGACACCGGGATAGGGGTCTCATTACTGGAAACACCACTGTACACAGACACCAGCACAGGGGGCTCACTACTGGAAACACCATTGTTCACAGACACCGGGACAGGGGGCTCACTACTGGAAACACCACTGTTCACAGACACCGGGACAGGTGGCTCACTACTGGAAATACTACTGCTCACAGACACCGGGACAGGGGACTCACTACAAGAAACACCACTGTTCACAGACACCGGGACAGGGGTCTCACTACTGGAAACAGCACTGCTCACAGACACCGAGACAGGGGACTCACTACTGGAAACACCACTGTTTACGGCCACTGGGACAACGGACTCATTACTGGAAACACCACTGTGCACAGACACCGGGACAGTGGGCTCACTACTGGAAACACCACTGTTCACAGACACCGGGACAGGGGACTCACTACTGGAAACACCACAGTTGACAGACACCGGGGACAGGGGAATCACTACCGGAAACACCACTGTTCACAGACACCGGTACAGGGGTTTCACTACTGGAAACATCACTGTTCCCAGACACCGGGACAGGAGACTCATTACTGGAAACACTATTGTTCACAGACACCGGGACAGGGGACTCACTACTGGAAACACCACTGTTCACAGGCAACGGGACAGGGGACTCATTGCTGGAAACACCATTGTTCACAGGCAACGGGACAGGGGACTCATTACTGGAAACTCCACTCTTCACAGACACCGGGACAGGGGTCTCACGACTGGAAACATCACTGTTCACAGACACCGTGACAAGGGGCTCACTACTGGAAACAGCACTGTTCACAGACACCGAGACAGGGGACTCATTACTGGAAACACCACTGTTCACAGACACCGGGGCAGTGGGCTCACTACTGGAAACACCACTGTTCACAGACACCGGGACAGGGGACTCACTACTGGAAACACTACAGTTCACAGACACCGGGACAGTGGAACCACTACCGTAAACACCACTGTTCACAGACACCGCGACAGGGGTTTCACTACTGGAAACACCACTGTTCACAGACACCGTGACAGGGGACTCACTACTGGAAACACCACTGTTCATAGACACCGGCACAGTGGATTCACTACTGGAAACACCACTGTTCACAGACACCAGGAAAGGGGACTCACTAATGGAAACACCACTGTTCACAGACACCGGGAGAGGGGACTCATTAGTGGAAACACCATTGTTCACAAACACCGGGACAGGGGACTCACTACCGGAAACACCACTGTTCATAGACACCGGGACAGGGGACTCACTACTGGAAACACCATTGTTCACAGACACCGGGACAGGGGACTCACTACTGGAAACACCACCGTTCATAGACACCGGGATAGGGGAATCACTACTGGAAACAACATTGTTCGCAGACACCGGGAGAGGGCGCTCACTGCTGGAAACACCATTGTTCACAGATACCGGGACAGGGGAATCACTAACGGAAAGACCACTGTTCATATACACCGGGACAGTGGACACACTACTGGAAACACCATTGTTCACTGACACCGGGACAGGGGACTCACTACTGGAAACACCACCGTTCATAGACACCGGGACAGGGGACTCACTACTGGAAACACCACAGTTCACAGACACTGGGACAGGGGACACACTATTGGAAACACCATTGTTCACAGACACCGGGACATGGGACTCACTACTGGAAACACCATTGTTCACAGACACCGGGACAGGAGACTCACTACTGGAAACACCAGTGTTGACAGACACAGGGACAGGTTACTCACTACTGGAAACACCACTGTTCACAGACACCTGGACAGGGGACACACTACTGGAAACACCACTGTTCACAGACACCGGGACAGGGGTCTCACAACTGGAAACCGCATTGTTCACAGACACCAGGACAGGGGACTGACTATTGGAAACACCATTGTTCACAGACACCGCGAAAGGGGGCTCACTACTGGAAATATCACTGTTCATAGACACCGGGACAGGGGGCTCACGACTGGAAACACCACTGTTGACAGTCACCGCGACAGGGGACACACTACTGGAAACACCACTGTTCACATACACCAGGACAGGGGGCTCACGACTGGAAACAGCACTGTTCTTAGACACCAGGACAGGGGACTCACAAATGGAAACACCACTGTTCATACACCCCGGGAGAGGGGACTCACTACTAAAAACACCATTGTGCACAGACACCGGGACAGGAGACTCACTACTGGAAACACCAGTGTTGACAGACACAGGGACAGGTTACTCACTACTGGAAACACCACTGTTCACAGACACCTGGACAGGGGACACACTACTGGAAACACCACTGTTCACAGACACCGGGACAGGGGTCTCACAACTGGAAACCGCATTGTTCACAGACACCAGGACAGGGGACTGACTATTGGAAACACCATTGTTCACAGACACCGCGAAAGGGGGCTCACTACTGGAAATATCACTGTTCATAGACACCGGGACAGGGGGCTCACGACTGGAAACACCACTGTTGACAGTCACCGCGACAGGGGACACACTACTGGAAACACCACTGTTCACATACACCAGGACAGGGGGCTCACGACTGGAAACAGCACTGTTCTTAGACACCAGGACAGGGGACTCACAAATGGAAACACCACTGTTCATACACCCCGGGAGAGGGGACTCACTACTAAAAACACCATTGTGCACAGACACCGGGATAGGGGTCTCATTACTGGAAACACCACTGTACACAGACACCAGCACAGGGGGCACACAACTGGAAACTCCATGTTCACAGACACCGGGACAGGGGGCTCACTACTGGAAACACCACTGTTCACAGACACCGAGACAGGGGGCTCACTACTGGAAACACCACTTTTCACAGACACCGGGACAGGGGACTCACTACAGGAAACAGCACTGTTCACAGAAACGGGACAAGGGACTCACGACTGGAAACAACACCGTTCACAGACACCGGGATAAGGGAATCACTACTGGAAACAACATTGAGAAGTCGCACAACACCAGGTTATAGCCCAACAGATTAATTTAATTTTTAAAGTAAAATTAAATATATCTGTTGGACTATAACCTGGCGTTGTGCGACTTCTCATTTTTGTCCACCCCAGTCCAACGCCGGCATCTCCACATCATGACCTCTGGAAACAACATTGTTCACAGACACCGGGAGAGGGCGCTCACTGCTGGAAACACCATTGCTCACAGACACCGGGATAGGGGACTCACTCCTGGAAAGACCATTGTTCACAGACACCGGGACAGGGGACTCACTAATGGAAACACCATTGTTCACTGACACCGGGACAGGGGACTCACTACTGGAAACACCACTGTTCACAGACACCGGGACAGGTGGCTCACTACTGGAAACACCACTGTTCACAGACACCGGGACAGGGGACTCACTACTGGAAACACCACTGTTCACAGACACGAGGATAGGGGACTCACTACTGGACACAGCACTGATCAAATACACCGGAACAGGGGGCTCACTACTGGAAACAACACTGTTCATAAACACCGGGATTGGGGGATCACTACTGGAAACACCACTGTTCACAGACACCGGGACAGGGGACTCACTACTGGAAACAACACTGTTCACAGATACCGGGACAGGGGACTCACTACTGGAAACACCACTGTTCACAGACACCGGGAGAGGTGAATCATTACTGGAAACACCATTGTTCACAGACACCGGGACAGGGGACTCACTAAATGAAAGACCACTGTTCATATACACCGGGACAGGGGACTCACTACTGGAAACACCATTGTTCACTGACACCGGGACAGGGGACTCACTACTGGAAACACCACCATTCATAGACACCGGGACAGGGGACTCACTACTGGAAACACCACTGTTCACAGACACTGGGACAGGGGACACACTATTGGAAACACCATTGTTCACAGACACCGGGACATGGGACTCACTACTGGAAACACCATTGTTCACAGACACCGGGACAGGAGACTAACTACTGGAAACACCAGTGTTCACAGACACAGGGACAGGTTACTCACTACTGGAAACACTATTGTTCACAGAAACAGGGACAGGGGTCTCACTACTGGAAACACCACTGTTCACAGACACCGGGACAGGGGGCTCACTACTGGAAACACCACTGCTCACAGACACCAGGACAGGGGACTCACTACTGGAAACACCACTGTTCACAGACACCAGGACAGGGGACTCACTACTGGAAACATCACTGATCACAGACACCAGGACAGGGGACTCTCTACGGGAAACACCACTGTTCACAGACACCAGGACAGGGGACTCACTACTGGAAACATCACTGTTCATAGACACCGGGATAGGGGGATCACTACTGGAAACACAACTGTTCACAGACATCGAGACAGGGGACTCACTACTGGAAACACCACTGTTCACAGACACGGGGACAGGGTGTTCACTACTGGAAACACCATTGTTCAGACACCGGGACAGGGGACTCACTACTGGAAACACTACTGTTCACAGACACCGGGACAGGGGACTCACTACTGGAATCATCACTGTTCACAGAAACGGGACAGGGGACTCAGGACTGGAAACAACACCGTTCACAGACACTGGGATAGGGGAATCACTGCTGGAAACAACATTGTTCACAGACACCGGGACAGGGGTCTCATTACTGGAAACACTATTGTTCACAGACAGCGGGACAGGGGACTCACTACTGGAAACACCACTGTTCATAGACACCGGGACAGGGGGCTCACGACTGGAAACACCACTGTTGACAGTCACCGCGACAGGGGACACACTACTGGAAACACCACTGTTCACAGACACCAGGACAGGGGGCTCACGACTGGAAACACCACTGTTCTTAGACACCAGGACAGGGGACTCACAAATGGAAACACCACTGTTCATACACACCGGGAGAGGGGACTCACTACTGAAAACACCATTGTTCACAGACACCGGGATAGGGGTCTCATT
The DNA here is from genome assembly GCA_030390025.1 of Squalus acanthias. NCBI lineage: Eukaryota > Metazoa > Chordata > Chondrichthyes > Squaliformes > Squalidae > Squalus > Squalus acanthias. The sequence continues at coordinate 331,444 of JASTWF010000498.1, read as the reverse complement.
ACTGGAAACACCACTGTACACAGACACCAGCACAGGGGGCTCACTACTGGAAACACCATTGTTCACAGACACCGGGACAGGGGGCTCACTACTGGAAACACCACTGTTCACAGACACCGGGACAGGTGGCTCACTACTGGAAACACTACTGTTCACAGACACCGGGACAGGGGACTCACTACAAGAAACACCACTGTTCACAGACACCGGGACAGGGGTCTCACTACTGGAAACATCACTGTTCACAGACACCGTGACAAGGGGCTCACTACTGGAAACAGCACTGTTCACAGACACCGAGACAGGGGACTCACTACTGGAAACACCACTGTTTACGGCCACTGGGACAACGGACTCATCACTGGAAACACCACTGTGCACAGACACCGGGACAGTGGGCTCACTACTGGAAACACCACTGTTCACAGACACCGGGACAGGGGACTCACTACTGGAAAGACCACAGTTCACAGACACCGGGACAGGGGAATCACTACCGGAAACACCACTGTACACAGACACCGGTACAGGGGTTTCACTACTGGAAACATCACTGTTCCCAGACACCGGGACAGGAGACTCATTACTGGAAACACTATTGTTCACAGACACCGGGACAGGGGACTCACTACTGGAAACACCACTGTTCACAGGCAACGGGACAGGGGACTCATTGCTGGAAACACCATTGTTCACAGGCAACGGGACAGGGGACTCATTACTGGAAACTCCACTCTTCACAGACACCGGGACAGGGGTCTCACGACTGGAAACATCACTGTTCACAGACACCGTGACAAGGGGCTCACTACTGGAAACAGCACTGTTCACAGACACCGAGACAGGGGACTCATTACTGGAAACACCACTGTTCACAAACACCGGGGCAGTGGGCTCACTACTGGAAACACCACTGTTCACAGACACCGGGACAGGGGACTCACTACTGGAAACACTACAGTTCACAGACACCGGGACAGGGGTTTCACTACTGGAAACACCACTGTTCACAGACACCTTGACAGGGGACTCACTACTGGAAACACCACTGTTCATAGACACCGGCACAGTGGATTCACTACTGGAAACACCACTGTTCACAGACACCGGGAAAGGGGACTCACTAATGGAAACACCACTGTTCACAGACACCGGGAGAGGGGACTCATTAGTGGAAACACCATTGTTCACAAACACCGGGACAGGGGACTCACTACCGGAAACACCACCGTTCATAGACACCGGGACAGGGGACTCACGAATGTAAACACCACTGTTCACAGACACTGGGTCAGGGGACTCACTACTGGAAACACCAGTGTGCACAGACACCGGGACAGTGGACTCACTACTGGAAACACCACTGTTCACAGACACCGGAACAGGGGACTGACTACTACAAACAACTCTGTTCACAGACACCGGCACAGTGGACTCACTACTGGAAACACCATTGTTCACAGACACCGGGACAGGGGGCCCACTACTGGAAACACCACTGTTCACAGACACCGGGACAGGGGACTCACTACTGGAAATACCATTGGTCATAGACACCGGGAATGGGGGCTCACTGCTGGAAACATCATTGTTCAGAGGCACCGGGACAGGGGACTCACTACTGGAAACACCACTGTTCACAAACAGCAGGACAGGGGACTCACTACTGGAAACACCACTGTTCATAGAGCCCGAACAGGGGACTCAATACTGGAAACACCACTTTTCACAGACAACGGGACAGGGGACTCATTACTGGAAACACTATTGTTCCCCGACACCGGGACAGAGGACTCACTACTGGAAACACCACTGTTCATAGACACTGGGACAGGGGACTCACTACTGGAAACACCACTGTTCATAGACACTGGGACAGGGGGCTCTCTACATAGATACATAGATACATACATAGAAGATAGGAGCAGGAGTAGGCCATCCGGCCCTTCGAGCCTGCTCCGCCATTTAATGAGATCATGGCTGATCCTCCAATTCAGTATCCCGTCCCCGCCTTCTCTCCGTAACCCTTAACCACTTTTGCCTGTAGAAATATATCTAATTCCCTCTTAAATATATTTAATGAGCTGGCGTACACTGCCCTCTGTGGCAATGAGTTCCACAGGTTCACCACCCTCTGAGTGAAGAAATTCCCCCTCATTTCTGTCCTAAATGGTTTAGCCCTTATCCTTAAATTATGTCCTCTAGTTCTGTTCTCACCCGCCAAGGGAAACATTCCTTCTGCATCTAGTCTGTCTAGACCTGTCAGAATTTTATACACTTCTATGAGGTCCCCTCTCAATCTTCTAAACTCCAGTGTGTACATCCCTAAACTACATAGTCTCTCCTCATAGGTCAATCCCGCCATTCCTGGTATCAGCCTGGTGAATCGCCGCTGCACCCCCTCCATGGCAAGAACATCTTTCCTCAGATGAGGCGACCAAAACTGTACACAGTACTCGAGGTGTGGTCTCACCAGTGCCCTGTACAGCTGCAGCAAGGTATCCCTGTTCCTGTATTCCAACCCTTTTGCTATGAAGGCCAGCATACCGTTTGCCTTCTTGACCGCCTGTTGCACCTGCATGATCGCCTTCAGTGACTGGTGTACAAGAACACCCAGGTCTCTCTGTACTTCCCTCTCTCCCAATTTATTGCCATTTAAATAATAATTTGCCCTCCCGTTCCTGCACCCAAGGTGGATAACTTCGCACTTGTCCACATTATAGTGCATCTGCCATTTATCCGCCCAATCACCCAGTCTGTCCAAATCGCTCTGGAGCTTCCTGGTCTCCTCCTCTGAGCCCACCCCCCTCCTAGTTTAGTGTCGTCTGCAAATTTGGAAATGCTGCATCCGACTCCCTGATCCAGGTCATTAATGTAAATTGTGAACAGCTGGGGACCCAGGACAGATCCCTGTGGTACCCCACTTGTTACTGCCTGCCATTCAGAAAATGAGCCGTTTATTCCAACTCTCTGTTTTCTATCTGACAGCCAGTTCTCTATCCACGTCAATACTTTCCCCTTTATCCCATGAGCTTCAATTTTCCATGCTAATCTTTTATGTGGGACCTTGTCGAAGGCCTTTTGGAAGTCCAGGTACACCACATCTACTGGCTCTCCCCCATCTATTTTACCAGTTACTCCCTCAAAAAATTCCAATAGATTAGTCAAGCACGATTTACCCTTTGTAAATCCATGTTGACTCTGTCCTATCCTGTCCCCATTTGCTAAGTGCTCCGCTATTTCATCCTTAATGATGGACTTCAGCATTTTGCCCACAACTGATGTAAGGCTTACAGGTCTGTAATTACCTGCTTTTTCCCTACCCCCCTTTTTGAATAGTGGGGTAACGTTAGCTACCCTCCAATCCATGGGCACTGTTCCCGAGTCTAATGAATTCTGAAAAATCATACTTAGTGCATCCGCTATCTCTAGGGCCACCTCCTTCAGTACCCTAGGATGCATGATATCAGGCCCTGGGGATTTGTCCGCCTTCAATCCCTTTAGCTTCCTTAACACCATATCCTTAGAGATATTGATTTGCGTCAGTTCCTCCTTTGCCAATGTCCCTATTTTTCCCGATATCCCAGGGAGGTTTTTTGTGTCTTCCTTCGTAAAGACTGACCCAAAGTATGCATTTAGTTGGTCTGCCATTTCCTTATTTCCCGTTATATATTCCCCCGTATCTGACTGCAATGGACCAACTTTGGTTTTCACCAGTCTTTTCCTCTTGATATACTTATAAAAGCTTTTGGAGTTAGTTTTTATATTTTCCGCCAGCTTGCTTTCGTAAGCTATTTTGCCCCTCTTGAGTAAGCCCTTTGTCCTCCTTTGCTCTATCTTAAACTGTTCCCAATCTTCCGCTCTGGCGCTTTTTTGGCTATTTTATACGCCCTATCTTTGGATTTTATGCTGTCTCTAATTTCCCCTGTTATCCACGGTTGAGTCACCTTTTTAGATTTCCTTTTATGCCAGATTGGTATAAACAATTTTTGCAGTTTTGTCATTCTATCTTTAAATGCTTGCCATTGTTTATCTACCTCCAGTCCTCCCAGGAACGTTGTCCAATCAGACCTACTCAGTTCCCGTCTAATGGCATCATAATTCCCCTTGTTTAAATTCAGGACCTTAGTCTCTGAGTCAATTTCTTCGCTCTCCATTTCGAGTGAGAAATCGATCATGTTTTGATCGCTCTGACCCAAGGGTCCCCGTACAACAAGATTACTAATTAGTCCCTTCTCATTGCACAGTACCCAGTCCAATATAGCCTGTTCACGAGTTGGTTCCTCGACATATTGATCCAGATAACCATCCCTAAAACACTCAAGGAATTCCTCCTCCTCATTATTTTTACTGATTAGGCTAGTCCAATCTATATGTAAGTTAAAGTCACCTATGATGACAGCTGTGCTCTTATTGCACGCTTCTCTAATTTCCCTCGTGATGCCCTCCCCAACCTCTATTTTACTATTTGGAGGCCTATATACCACTCCTATTAATGTTTTTCGCCCCTCGCTATTTCTTAGCTCCACCCATAAAAATTCTGTATTAACTGAGTTAATATCCTTCCTTTCAATTGCATTTATCCCCTCTTTTACCAGCAATGCTACCCCTCCTCCCTTTCTTTTTTGTCGATCCTTCCTAAATACTGAATACCCCTGTATGTTAAGCTCCCAGCCCTGCTCACCCTGCAACCATGTTTCCGTAATCCCAATTAGATCATAATTATTAACCTCTATTTCCACAGCTAATTCATCTACCTTGTTCCTGATGCTTCTCGCATTAAGGTATAAAACCCTCAGGCTTTTTTTATGCACACATTTTTTATGAATTAGTTTGGCCCTTTGTTTTTTGTTCCTCACCCTTTTACCATTTATTTCTGTCTGCCTTTCACTTTCCTCTATTTCACTACATAGGTTTCTAGCCCCCTACCATACTAGTTTAAATGCTCCCGAACTGCTTTATCAAAAATTACCCCGAGAACATCAGTTCCATCTTTGCACAGGTGTAGACCGTCCCTTTTGTATAGGTCACACCGACCACAAAACTGGTTCCAATGCCTCAAAAATTTAAAACCCTCCCTCTTACACCACTGCTCAAGCCACGTATTTAGCCTAACTATCCTGTTCTCTGTACTCTTACTAGCACGTGGCACTGGTAGTAATCCAGAGATTACTACCTTCGAGGTCCTACTTTTTAGCTTGGCTCCTAACTCCCTAAATTCTACTTGTAGGACCTCTTCCCGTTTTTTAGCTATGTCGTTGGTACCAACATGTATCATGACAACTGGCTGTTCCCCCTCCCCTTCCAGAATGTTCTGCACCCGCGCCGAGACATCCTTGACCCTTGCACCAGGGAGGCAACATACCATCCTGGAGTCTCGGTCGCGACCACAGAAACCCCTATCTATTCCCCTTACAATCGAATCCCCTATTACTATAGCCCTGCCACTCTTTTTCCCTCCCTTCTTTGCAACAGAGCCAGTCATGGTGCCATGAGCCTGGCTGCTGGTGCCTTCCCCCGATGAGTCACCCCCCCCGACAACAGCACCTAAGGCGGTGAACCTGTTGCTAAGGGAGACAACCCCAGGGGATTTCTGCACTACCTTCCTGCCCTTGCTCTGCCTTTTGGTCACCCATGTACTATCTACGCTGGCCTTAACCTGCGGTGTGACCAACTCACTAAATGTGTTATCCACAACCCTCTCAGAATCGTGGATGCTCCAAAGTGAGTCCATCCGCAGCGCAAGGGCCGTCATGCGGTCCCACATGAGCTGCAGCTGGACACACTTCCCGCACACATGGTTGTCAGGGACACAGGAAGCGTCCCTGATTTCCCACATGTTACAGGAGGAGCATGACACAGGTCCGAGCTCTACTGCCATGACTTAACCCTTATATTACTCTACTGGAAACACCACTGTTCACAGACACTGGGACAGTGTGCTCACTTCTGGAATGACCACTTTTCACAGACACCGGGACAGTAGAATCACGACTGGAAAAAACACTGTTCACAGACACCGGGACAGGGGACTAACTACTGGAAACACCACTGTTCACAGACACCGGGACAGGCGACTCACGACTGGGAACACCATTGTTCTCAGACACCGGGATAGGGGAGTCACTACAGCAAACACCACTGGTGACAGACACCTTGACAAGGGACTCACTACTGGAAACACCACTGTTCATAGACATCGGGACAGGGCACTCACTACTGGAAACACCACTGCTCACAGACACCGGGACAGGGGACTCACTGCTGGAAACACCACTGTTCATAGACACGGGGAGAGGGGACTCACTACTGGAAACATCACTGTTCACAGACACAGGGATAGTGGACTCACTCCTGGAAACACCACCGTTCATAGACACAGGGACAGGGGAATCACTACTGGAAACACCACTGTTCACAGACACAGGGACAGGGGTTTCACAACTGGAAACACCACTGTTCCCAGACACCGGGACAGGAGACTCATTACTGGAAACACTATTGTTCACAGACACCGGGACAGGGGACTCACTACAAGAAACACCACTGTTCACAGACACCGGGACAGGGTACTCACTACTGGAAACACCACTGTTCACAGGCAACGGGACAGGGGACTCATTGCTGGAAACACCATTGTTCACAGGCAACGGGACAGGGGACTCATTACTGGAAACTCCACTGTTCACAGACACCGGGACAGGGGTCTCACGACTGGAAACATCACTGTTCACAGACACCGTGAAATGGGGCTCACTACTGGAAACAGCACTGTTCACAGACACCGAGACAGGGGACTCACTACTGGAAACACCACTGTTCACGGACACTGGGACAAGGGACTCATTACTGGATACACCACTGTTCACAGACACCGGGACAGTGGGCTCACTACTGGAAACACCACTGTTCACAGACACCGGGACAGGGGACTCACTACTGGAAACACCACAGTTCACAGACACCGGGACAGGGGAATCACTACCGGAAACACCACTGTTCACAGACACCGGGACAGGGGTTTCACTACTGGAAACACCACTGTTCACAGATACCGGGACAGGGGACTCATTACTGGAAACACTATTGTTCACAGACACCGGGACAGGGGACTCACTACTGGAAACACCACTGTTCATAGACACCGGGACAGGGGGCTCACGACTGGAAACACCACTGCTGACAGTCACCACGACAGGGGACACACTACTGGAAACACCACTGTTCACAGACACCGGGACAGGGGGCTCACGACAGGAAACACCACTGTTCTTAGACACCAGGACAGGGGACTCACAAATGGAAACACCACTGTTCATACACACCGGGAGAGGGGACTCACTACTGAAAACACCATTGTTCACAGACACCGGGATAGGGGTCTCATTGCTGGAAACACCACTGTACACAGACACCAGCACAGGGGGCTCACTACTGGAAACACCATTGTTCACAGACACCAAGACAGGGGGCACACAACTGGAAACTCCACTGTTCACAGACACCGGGACAGGGGGCTCACTATTGGAAACACCACTGTTTACGGCCACTGGGACAACGGACTCATTACTGGAAACACCACAGTTCACAGACAACGGGAGAGGGGAATCACTACTGGAAACACCACTGTTCACAGACACCGGGACAGGAGACTCATTACTGGAAACACTATTGTTCACAGACACCGGGACAGGGGACTCACTACAAGAAACACCATTGTTCACAGACACCGGGACAGGGGACTCACTACTGGAAACTCCACTGTTCACAGACACCGGGACAGGGGGCTCACTACTGGAAACACCACTGTTCACAGACACCGGGACAGGGGACTCTCTACTGGAAACACCACTGTTCACAGACACCGGGACAGGGGACTCACTACAAGAAACACCACTGTTCACAGACACCGGGACAGGGGTCTCACTACTGGAAACATCACTGTTCACAGACACCGAGACAGGGGACTCACTACTAAAAACACCACTGATTACGGCCACTGGGACAACGGACTCACTACAAGAAACACCACTGTTCACAGACACCGGGACAGGGGTCTCACTACTGGAAACATCACTGTTCACAGACACCGAGACAGGGGACTCACTACTGGAAACACCACTGTTTATGGCCACTGGGACAATGGACTCATTACTGGAAACACCACTGTGCACAGACACCGGGACAGGGAAATCACTACCGGAAACACCACTGTTCACAGACACCGGGACAGGGGTTTCACTGCTGGAAACACCACTGTTCCCAGACACCGGAACAGGAGACTCATTACTGGAAACACCAGTGTTCACAGACACAGGGACAGTTTACTCACTACAAGAAACACCACTGTTCACAGACACCGGGACAGGGGACTCACTACTGGAAACAGCACTGTTCACAGACACCGGGACAGGGGGCTCACTACTGGAAACACCACTGTTCACAGACACCGGGACAGGGGACTCACTACAAGAAACACCACTGTTCACAGACACCGGGACAGGGGTCTCACTACTGGAAACATCACTGTTCACAGACACCGTGACAAGGGGCTCACTACTGGAAACAGCACTGTTCACAGACACCGAGACAGGGGACTCACTACTGGAAACACCACTGTTTACAGCCACTGGGACAACGGACTCATTACTGGAAACACCACTGTGCACAGACACCGGGACAGTGGGCTCACTACTGGAAACACCACTGTTCACAGACACCGGGACAGGGGACTCACTACCGGAAAGATCACTGTTCATATACACCGGGACAGGGGAATCACTACCGGAAACACCAATGTTCACAGACACCGGGACAGGGGTTTCACTACTGGAAAGACCACTGTTCATATACACCGGGACAGGGGACTCACTACTGGAAACACCATTGTTCACAGACACCGGGACAGGGGACTCACTACTGGAAAGACCATTGTTCACAGACACCGGGACAGGGGACTCACTACTGGAAACACCATTGTTCACTGAAACCGGGACAGGGGACTCACTACTGGAAACACCACTGTTCACAGACTCCGGGACAGGGGACTCACTACTGGAAACACCACTGTTCACAGACACGAGGACAGGGGAATCAATACTGGAAACACCACTGTTCACAGACACCGGGACAGGGGGCTCACTACTGGAAACAACACTGTTCATACACAGCGGATAGGGGGATCACTACTGGAAACACCACTGTTCACAGACACCGGGACAGGGGACTCACTACTGGAAACAACACTGTTCACAGACACCTGGACAGGGGACTCACTACTGGAAACACGACTGTTCACAGACACCAGGACAGGGGACTCACTACTGGAAACATCACTGTTCATAGACACCGGGATGACGGAGTCTCCGTGCTTGGAGGCCGAATGACAGAATTTCCGTGCCGGAAGGCCGAATGACGGAATTTCCGTACGGGATGCCGAAGGATGAAATTTCCGGGGCGGAAGGCCGAATGACGGAATTTCCGGGCCGGGATGCCGAATGACGAAATTTCCGGGCCGGTAGGCCGAATGACAGAATTTCCGGGATTGAAGGCCGAATGACGAAATTTCCGGGCCGGTAGGCCGAATGACAGAATTTCCGGGATTGAAGGCCGAATGACGGAATTTCCGTGCCGGGAGGCTGAATGATGGAATTTCCGTGCCGGGATGCCGAATGACGGAATTTCCGTGCCGGGATGCCGAATGACGGAATTTCCGTGCCGGGAAACCGAATGATGGAATTTCCGGGCCGGGAGGCCGAATGACGGAATTTCCGGGCCGGGAGGGCGAATGACGGAATTTCCGGGCCGGGAGGCAGACTGACGGAAGTGCCCGGCCGGTAGGCCGAATGACGGAATTTCCAGGCCGGGAGGTCGAATGAATGAATTTCGGGGGCTGGGAGTCCGAATGACGGAATTTCCGGGCCAGGAGGCCGAATGACGGAATTTCCGTACGGGAGGCTGAAGGATGAAATTTCCGGGCCGGAAGGCCGAAAGACGGAATTTCCATGCCGGGAGGCCGAATGATGGAATTTCCGTGCCGGGAAACCGAATGAAGGAATTTCCGGGCCGGGAGGCCGAATGACGGAATTTCCGGGCTGGGAGGCCGATTGACGTAATTTCCGGGCCGGGAGGCCGAATGACGGAATTTCCGGGCTGGGAGGCCGAATGATGGAATTTCCGGTCTGAGAGTCCGAATGACGGAATTTCCGGGCAGGGAGGCCGAATTCGGAATTTCCGTGCCGGAAGGCCGAATGACGGAATTTCCGGGCCGGCAGGCCGAATGATGGAAATTTCCGGGCCGGGAGGCTGAATGACAAAAAATCCGGGCCGGCAGGCCGAATGACGGAATTTCCGGGCCGGAAGGCCGAATGACGGAATTTCCGGGCCGGGAGGCAGACTGACGGAATTGCCCGGCCGGTATGCCGAATGACGGAATTTCCGGGCCGGGAGGTCGAATGACGGAATTTCCGGGCCAGGAGGCCGAATGATGGAATTTCCGTGCCAGGAGGCTGAATGATGGAATTTCCGGGCCGGGATGCCGAGTGACGGAATTTCCGTGCCGGGAGGCCGAATGATGGAATTTCCGTGCCAGGAAACCGAATGAAGGAATTTCCGGGCCGGGAGGGCGAATGACGGAATTTCCGGGCTGGGAGGCCGAATGACGTAATTTCCGGGCGGGGAGGCCGAATGACGGAATTTCCGGGCCGGGAGGACGAATGATGGAATTTCCGGTCTGAGAGTCCGAATGACGGAATTTCCGGGCAGGTAGGCCGAATTCGGAATTTCCGGGCCGGAAGGCCGAATGATGGAATTTTCGGGCCGGCAGGCCGAATGACGGAAATTTCCGGGCCGGGAGGCCGAATGACGAAATTTCCGGGCCGGCAGGCCGAATGACGGAATTTCCGTGCCAGGAAACCGAATGAAGGAATTTCCGGGCCGGGAGGGCGAATGACGGAATTTCCGGGCTGGGAGGCCGAATGACGTAATTTCCGGGCGGGGAGGCCGAATGACGGAATTTCCGGGCCGGGAGGACGAATGATGGAATTTCCGGTCTGAGAGTCCGAATGACGGAATTTCCGGGCAGGTAGGCCGAATTCGGAATTTCCGGGCCGGAAGGCCGAATGATGGAATTTTCGGGCCGGCAGGCCGAATGACGGAAATTTCCGGGCCGGGAGGCCGAATGACGAAATTTCCGGGCCGGCAGGCCGAATGACGGAATTCCGGGCCGTAAGGCAGAATGACGGAATTTCCGTGCCGGGAGGCTGAATGATGGAATTTCCGGGCCGGGATGCTGAATGACGGAATTTCCGTGCCAGGAAACCGAATGATGGAATTTCCGGGCTGGGAGGCCGAATGACGGAATTTCCGGGCCGGGTGGCCGAATGATGGAATTTCCGGGCCGGGAGGCAGAATGACAGATTTTCGGTCCGGGAGGTTGAATGAATGAATTTCGGGGGTGTGGGTCCGAATGACGAAATTTCCGTGCCGGAAGGCCGAATGACGGAATTTCCGTACGGGAGGCCGAAGGATGAAATTTCCGGGCCAGAAGGCCGAATGACGGAATATCCGGGCAGGCAGGCCGAATGACGGAATTTCCCGCCGGAAGGCCGAATGACAGAATTTCCGGGCCGGAAGGCCGAATGACGGAATTTCCGTGCCGGGGAACCGAATGATGGAATTTCCAGGCTGGGAGGCCGAATGACGGAATTTCCGGGCCGGGAGGCCGAATGATGTAATTTCCGGGCCGGGAGGCCGAATGACAGATTTTCCGGGCCGGGAGGTTGAATGAATGAATTTCGGGATCCGGGGGTCCGAATGACGAAATTTCCGTGCCGGAAGACCGAATGACAGAACTTCCGTACAGGAGGCTGAAGGATGAAGTTTCCGGGCCGGAAGGCCGAATGACTGAATTTCCGGGCCGGGAGGCCGAATGACGGAATTTCCGTGCTGGAAGGCCAAATGATGGAATTTCTGTGCCGGGATGCCGAACCACGGAATTTCCGGGCCGGGAGGCCGAATGACGGAATTTCCGGGCCGGGAGGCCGAATGATGGAATTTCCGGGCCGAGAGGCCGAATGACGGAATTTCTGTGCCGGGAGGTCGAATGACGGAATTTCCGTGCCAGGAGGCTGAATGATGGAATTTCCGTGCCGGGAGGCTGAATGATGGAATTTCCGGGCTGGGAAACCGAATGAAGAAATTTCCGGGCCGAGATCCGAATGACGGAATTTCCGGGCAGGGAGGCCGAATGACGTAATTTCCGGGCCGGGAGGCCGAATGACGGAATTTCTGGGCCGGAAGGCCGAACGACGGAATTTCCGGGCCGGGAGGCCGAATGATGGAATTTCCGGTCTGAGAGTCCGAATGACGGAATTTCTGGGCAGGGAGGCCGAACTTGGAATTTCTGGGCCGGAAGGCCGAATGACGGAATTTCCGGGCCGGCAGGCCGAATGATGAAATTTCCGGGCCGGGAGTCCGAATGACGAAATTTCCGGGCTGGCAGGCCGAATGACGGTACTTCCGGGCCCGAAGGCAGAATGACGGAATTTCCGTGCCGGGAGGCTGAATGATGGAATTTCCGGGCCGGGATTCCGAATGACGGAATTTCCGTGCCGGGAAACCGAATGATGGAATTTCCAGGCTGGGAGGCCGAATGACGGAATTTCCGGGCCGGGAGGCCGAATGATGGAATTTCCGGGCCGGGAGGCCGGATGACTGATTTTCCGGGCCGGGAGGTTGAATGAATGAATTTCGGGGGCCGGGGGTCCGAATGACAAAATTTCTGTGCCGGAAGGCCGAATGACGGAATTTCCGGGCCGGCAGGCCGAATGATGAAATTTCCGGGCCGGGAGTCCGAATGACGAAATTTCCGGGCTGGCAGGCCGAATGACGGTACTTCCGGGCCGGAAGGCAAAATGACGGAATTTCCGTGCCGGGAGGCTGAATGATGGAATTTCCGGGCCGGGATTCCGAATGACGGAATTTCCGTGCCGGGAAACCGAATGATGGAATTTCCAGGCTGGGAGGCCGAATGACGGAATTTCCGGGCCGGGAGGCCGAATGATGGAATTTCCGGGCCGGGAGGCCGGATGACTGATTTTCCGGGCCGGGAGGTTGAATGAATGAATTTCGGGGGCCGGGGGTCCGAATGACAAAATTTCTGTGCCGGAAGGCCGAATGACGGAATTTCCGTACGGGAGGCCGAAGGATGAAATTTCCGGGCCGGAAGGCCGAATGACAGAATTTCCGGGCCGGGAGGCCGAATGACGGAATTTCCGGGCAGGCAGGCCGAATGATGGAATTTCCCGCTGGAAGGCCGAATGACAGAATTTCCGTGCCAGAAGGCCGAATGACGGAATTTCCGTGCCGGGAAACGAATGATCGAATTTCCAGGCTGGGAGGCCGACTGACGGAATTTCCGGGCCGGGAGGCCGAATGATGTAATTTCCAGGCCGGGAGGCCGAATGACAGATTTTCCGGGCCGGGAGGTTGAATGAATGAATTTCGGGGGCCGGGGGTCCGAATGACGAAATTTCCGTGCCGGAAGTCCGAATGACAGAGTTTCCGTACGGGAGGCCGAAGGATGAAATTTCCGGGCCGGAAGGCCGAATGACGTAATTTCCGGGCCAGGAGGCCGAATGACGTAATTTCCGGGCCAGGAGGCCGAATGACGGAATTTCCGGGACGGGAGGCCGAACGACGGAATTTCCGGGCCGGGAGGCCGAATGATGGAATTTCCGTGCCGGGAGGCTGAATGATGGAATTTCCGGGCCGGGAAACCGAATGAAGAAATTTCCGGGCCGAGATCCGAATGACGGAATTTCCGGGCAGGGAGGCCGAATGACGTAATTTCCGGGCCGGGAGGCCGAATGACGGAATTTCCGGGCCGGGAGGCCGAATGACGGAATTTCCGGGCCGGCAGGCCGAATGATGAAATTTCCGGGCCGGGAGTCCGAATGACGAAATTTCCGGGCTGGCAGGCCGAATGACGGTACTTCCGGGCCCGAAGGCAGAATGACGGAATTTCCGAGCCGGGAGGCTGAATGATGGAATTTCCGGGCCGGGATTCCGAATGACGGAATTTCCGTGCCGGGAAACCGAATGATGGAATTTCGAGGCTGGGAGGCCGAATGACGGAATTTCCGGGCCGGGAGGCCGAATGACGGAATTTCCGGGCAGGCAGGCCGAATGACGGAATTTCCCGCTGGAAGGCCGAATGACAGAATTTCCGTGCCGGAAGGCCGAATGACGGAATTTCCGTGCCGGGAAACGAATGATGGAATTTCCAGGCTGGGAGGCCGAATGACGGAATTTCCGGGCCGGGAGGCTGAATGATGTAATTTCCGGGCCGGGAGGCCGAATGACAGATTTTCCGGGCCGGGAGGTTGAATGAATGAATTTCGGGGGCCGGGGGTCCGAATGATAAAATTTCCGTGCCGGAAGGCCGAATGACGGAATTTCCGTACGGGAGGCCGAAGGATGAAATTTCCGGGCCGGAAGGCCGAATGACAGAATTTCCGGGCCAGGAGGCCGAATGACGGAATTTCCGGACAGGCAGGCCGAATGATGGAATTTCCGGGCCGGGAGGCCGAACGACGGAATTTCCGGGCCGGGAGGCCGAATGATGGAATTTCCGGTCTGAGAGTCCGAATGACGGAATTTCCGGGCAGGGAGGCCGAACTTGGAATTTCCGGGCCGGAAGGCCGAATGACGGAATTTCCGGGCCGGCAGGCCGAATGATGAAATTTCCGGGCCGGGAGTCCGAATGACGAAATTTCCGGGCTGGCAGGCCGAATGACGGTACTTCCGGGCCCGAAGGCAGAATGACGGAATTTCCGTGCCGGGAGGCTGAATGATGGAATTTCCGGGCCGGGATTCCGAATGACGGAATTTCCGTGCCGGGAAACCTAATGATGGAATTTCCAGGCTGGGAGGCCGAATGACGGAATTTCTGGGCCGGGAGGCCGAATGATGGAATTTCCGGGCCGGGAGGCCGGATGACAGATTTTCCGGGCCGGGAGGTTGAATGAATGAATTTCGGGGGCCGGGGGTCCGAATGACAGAATTTCCGGGCCGGGAGGCCGAATGACGGAATTTCCGGGCAGGCAGGCCGAATGACGGAATTTCCCGCTGGAAGGCCGAATGACAGAATTTCCGTGCCGGAAGGCCGAATGACGGAATTTCCGTGCCGGGAAACGAATGATGGAATTTCCAGGCTGGGAGGCCGAATGACGGAATTTCCGGGCCGGGAGGCCGAATGATGTAATTTCCGGGCCGGGAGGCCGAATGACAGATTCTCCGGGCCGGGAGGTTGAATGAATGAATTTCGGGGGTCGGGGGATCCGAATGACAAAATTTCCGTGCCGGAAGGCCGAATGACGGAATTTCCGTACGGGAGGCCGAAGGATGAAATTTCCGGGCCGGAAGGCCGAATGACAGAATTTCCGGGCCAGGAGGCCGAATGACGGAATTTCCGGACAGGCAGGCCGAATGACGGAATTTCCCGCTGGAAGGCCGAATGACAGAATTTCCGTGCCGGAATGCCGAATGACGGAATTTCCGTGCCGGGAAACGAATGATGGAATTTCCAGGCTGGGAGGCCGAATGACGGAATTTCCGGGCCGGGAGGCCGAATGATGTAATTTCCGGGCCGGGAGGCCGAATGATGGAATTTCCGTGCCGGGAGGCTGAATGATGGAATTTCCGGGCCGGGATGCCGAGTGACGGAATTTCTGTGCCGGGAGGCCGAATTACGGAATTTCCGTGCCGGGAAACCGAATCATGGAATTTCCGGGCCAGAGGGCCGAATGACGGAATTTCCGGGCTGGGAGGCCGAATGACGGAATTTCCGGTCCGGGAGGCCGAATGATGGAATTTCTGGTCTGAGAGTCCGAATGATGGCATTTCCGGGCCGGGAGGCCGAATGATGGAATTTCCGGGCGGGAGGCCGAATTCGGAATTTCCGGGCCGGAAGGCCGAATGACGTAATTTACGGGCCGGCAGGCCGAACGACGAAATTTCCGGCGGGAGGCCGAATTCGGAATTTCCGGGCCGGAAGGCCGAATGACGGAATTTACGGGCCGGCAGGCCGAACGACGAAATTTCCAGGCCGGGTGGCCGAATGACGAAATTTCTGGGCCGGCAGGCCGAATGACGGAATTTCCGGGCCGGAAGGCCGAATGACGGTATGACTGAATGACTGAATGACTGAATGACTGAATGACTGATTGACTGAATGATTGAATGATGGAATGACTGAATGACTGAATGACGGAATGACTGAATGACTGAATGACTGAATGACGGAATGACTGAATGGTGGAATGACTGAATGACTGAATGACTGAATGACTGCATGAAGGAATTGTCTGAATGATTGAATGACTGAATGTCTGAATGACGGAATGACTGAATGACGGAATTGTCTGATTGACTGAATGACTGAATGACTGCATGAAGGAATTGTCTGAATGACTGAATGACTGAATGTCTGAATGACTGAATGACTGAACGTCTGAACGACTGAATGACTGAATGAAGTAACGACTGAATGACTGAATGACTGAATGACTGAATGACTGAATGACTGAATGACTGAATGACTGAATGACTGAATGACTGAATGACTGAATGACTGAATGACTGAATGACTGAATGACTGAATGACTGAATGACTGAATGACTGAATGACTGAATGACTGAATGACTGAATGACTGAATGACTGAATGACTGAATGACTGAATGACTGAATGACTGAATGACTGAATGACTGAATGACTGAATGACTGAATGACTGAATGACTGAATGACTGAATGACTGAATGACTGAATGACTGAATGACTGAATGACTGAATGACTGAATGACTGAATGACTGAATGACGGAATGACTGAATGACGGAATGACTGAATGACTGAATGACTGAATGACTGAATGACTGAATGACTGAATGACTGAATGACTGAATGACTGAATGACTGAATGACTGAATGACGGAATGACTGAATGACTGAATGACTGAATGACTGAATGACTGAATGACTGAATGACTGAATGACTGAATGAATGAATGACTGAATGACTGAATGACGGAATGACTGAATGAAGTAACGACTGAATGACTGAATGACTGAATGACTGAACGACTGAATGACTGAATGACTGAACGACTGAACGACTGAACGACTGAATGACTGAATGAAGTAATGACTGAATGACTGAATGACTGAAGAACTGATTGACTGAATGACTGAATGACGGATTGACGGAATGACTGAATGACTGACTGACTGAATGACTCAATGACTAAATGATTGACTGACAGAATGATTGAAAGACTGAATGACTGAATGACGGAATGACTGAATGACGGAATGATTGAATGACTGAATGACTGAATGACGGAATGACGGAATGACTGAATGACTGAATTGCTGAATGGCTGAATGACTGAATGAAGGATTGACGGAATGACGGAATGACTGAATGACTGAATGACGGAATGACTGAATGACCGAATGACTGAATGATTGAATGACTGAATGACGGAATGACTGAATGACTGAATGACTGAATGACTGAATGACTGAATGACTGAATGATGAATGACTGAATGACTGAATGACTGAATGACTGAATGACGGAATGACTGAATGACTGAATGACTGAATGACTGAATGACTGAATGACTGAATGACGGAATGACTGAATGACTGAATGACTGAATGACGGAATGACTGAATGACTGAATGACTGAATGAAGGAATGACTGAATGACTGAATGACTGAATGACTGAATGACTGAATGACTGAATGACGGAATGACGGAATGACTGAATGACTGAATGACTGAATGACTGAATGACGGAATGACTGAATGAATGAATGACTGAATGACTGAATGACTGAATGACTGAATGACTGAATGACTGAATGACTGAATGACTGAATGACTGAATGACTGAATGAGGAATGACTGAATGACTGAATGACTGAATGACTGAATGACGGAATGACTGAATGACGGAATGACTGAATGACTGAATGACTGAATGACGGAATGACGGAATGACTGAATGACTGAATGACGGAAAGACTGAATGATTGAATGACTGAATGACGGAATGACGGAATGACTGAATGACTGAATTGCTGAATGGCTGAATGACTGAAGGAAGGATTGACGGAATGACGGAATGACTGAATGACTGAATGACGGAATGACTGAATGACGAATGACTGAATGACTGAATACCTGAATGACGGAATGACTGAATGACTGAATGACGGAAGGACTGAATGACTGAGTGACTGAATGACTGAATGACGGAATGACGGAATGACTGAATGACTGAATGAATGAATGACTGAATGACTGAATGACGGAATGACTGAATGACAGAATGACGGAATGACTGAATGACTGAATGACTGAATGACTGAATGACTGAATGACGGAATGATGGAATGACTGAATGACTGAATGACTGAACTACTGAACGACTGAATGACTGAACGACTGAACGACTGAATGACTGAATGACTGATTGACTGAATGACTGAATGACGGAATGACTGAATGACGGAATGACTGAATGACTGAATGACTGAATGACGGAATGACTGAATGACTGAATGACTGAATGACTGAATGACTGAATGACTGAATGACTGAATGACTGAATGACTGAATGACTGAATGACTGAATGACTGAATGACTGAATGACGGAATGACTGAATGACTGAATGACGGAATGACTGAATGACTGAATGACTGAATGACTGAATGACTGAATGACTGAATGACTGAATGACGGAATGACTGAATGACTGAATGACTGAATGACTGAATGACTGAATGACGGAATGACTGAATGACTGAATGACTGAATGACTGAATGACTGAATGACTGAATGACTGAATGACTGAATGACTGAATGACTGAATGACTGAATGACTGAATGACTGAATGACTGAATGACTGAATGACTGAATGACGGAATGACGGAATGACTGAATGACTGAATGACTGAATGACTGAATGACTGAATGACTGAATGACTGAATGACGGAATGACTGAATGACTGAATGACGTAATGACTGAATGACTGAATGACTGAATGACTGAGATAAGGAATGACTGAATGACTGAATGACAGACTAACTGAATGACTGAATGACGGAATGACTGAATGACTGAATGACTGAATGACTGAATGACTGAATGACTGAATGACTGAATGACGGAATGACTGAATGACTGAATGACTGAATGACGAATGACTGAATGACTGAATGACTGAATGACTGAATGACGGAATGACTGAATGACTGAATGACTGAATGACTGAATGACTGAATGACTGAATGACTGAATGACTGAATGACTGAATGACTGAATGACTGAATGACGGAATGACTGAATGACTGAATGACTGAATGACTGAATGACTGAATGACAGAATGACTGAATGACTGAATGACTGAATGACTGAATGACTGAATGACTGAATGACTGAATGACGGAATGACTGAATGACTGAATGACTGAATGAAGGAATGACTGTATGACTGAATGACTGAATGGTGGAATGACTGAATGACGGAATGACGGAATGACTGAATGACTGAATGTCTGACTGAATGATTGACTGAATGAAGGAATGACGGAATGACTGAATGACTGAATGACTGAATGACTGAATGACGGAATGACTGAATGACTGAATGACTGAATGACTGAATGACTGAATGACGGAATGACTGAATGACTGAATGACTGAATGACTGAATGACTGAATGACGGAATGACGGAATGACTGAATGACTGAATGACTGAATGACTGAATGACGGAATGACTGAATGACTGAATGACTGAATAATAATGACTGAATGACTGAGTGACTGAATGACTGAATGACTGATAGAATGAATGACTGAATGACTGAATGTCTGAATGACTGAATGACTGAATGACGGAATGACTGAATGACTGAATGACTGAATGACGGAATGATGGAATGATGGAATGACTGAATGACTGAATGACTGAATGACTGAATGACTGAATGACTGAATGACTGAATGACTGAATGACTGAATGACTGAATGACTGAATGACTGAATGACTGAATGACTGAATGACGGAATGACTGAATGACTGAATGACTGAATGACTGAATGACTGAATGACTGAATGACTGAATGACTGAATGACTGAATGACTGAATGACTGAATGACTGAATGACTGAATGACTGAATGACTGAATGACTGAATGACTGAATGACTGAATGACTGAATGACTGAATGACTGAATGACTGAATGACTGAATGACTGAATGACTGAATGACTGAATGACTGAATGACTGAATGACTGAATGACTGAATGACTGAATGACTGAATGACTGAATGACTGAATGACTGAATGACTGAATGACTGAATGACTGAATGACTGAATGACTGAATGACTGAATGACTGAATGACTGAATGACTGAATGACTGAATGACTGAATGACGGAATGACTGAATGACTGAATGACTGAATGACTGAATGACTGAATGACTGAATGACTGAATGACTGAATGACTGAATGACTGAATGACTGAATGACTGAATGACTGAATGACTGAATGACTGAATGACTGAATGACTGAATGACGGAATGACTGAATGACTGAATGACTGAATGACGGAATGACTGAATGACTGAATGACTGAATGACTGAATGACTGAATGACGGAATGACTGAATGACTGAATGACTGAATGACTGAATGACTGAATGACTGAATGACTGAATGACTGAATGACTGAATGACTGAATGACTGAATGACTGAATGACTGAATGACGGAATGACTGAATGACTGAATGACTGAATGACTGAATGACTGAATGACTGAATGACTGAATGACTGAATGACTGAATGACTGAATGACTGAATGACTGAATGACTGAATGACTGAATGACTGAATGACTGAATGACTGAATGACTGAATGACTGAATGACTGAATGACGGAATGACTGAATGACTGAATGACTGAAGGACGGAATGACTGAATGACTGAATGACTGAATGACTGAATGACGGAATGACTGAATGAATGAATGACTGAATAAATAATGACTGAATGACTGAGTGATTGAATGACTGAATGACTGATAGAATGAATGACTGAATGACTGAATGTTTGAATGACTGAATGACTGAATGGCGGAATGACTGAATGACTGAATGACTGAATGACGGAATGATGGCATGATGGAATTGTCTGAATGACTGAATGACTGAATAACGGAATGACTGAATGACTGAATGACTGAATGAATGAATGACTGAATGACTGAATGATGGAATGACGGAATGACTGAATGACTGAATGACGAATGACGGAATGACTGAATGACTGAATAGTTAAATGACTGATTGACTGAATGACTGAATGACGGAATGACTGAATGAATGAATGACTGAATGACTGAATGACGGAATGACTGAATGACTGAATGACTGAATGGCGGAATGACTGAATGATGGAATTGTCTGAATGACTGAATGACGGAATGACGGATGACTGAATGACTGAATGACTGACTGACTGATTGATTGAATGACGGGATGACTGAATGACAGAATGACTGAGTGACAGAATGACGGAATGACTGAATGAATGAATGACTGAATGACTGAATGACTGAATGATTGAATGACTTAATGACTGATTGACTGAATGAATGAATGAGTGAATGACTGAATGACGGAATGACTGAGAGAGAAGGCATTGTCTGAATGACTGAATGACTGAATGACTGAATGTCTGAATGACTGAATGACTGAATGACTGAATGACGGAATGACTGAATGTCTGAATGACTGGATGACTGAATGACTGAATGACTGAATGACGGAATGACGGAATGACTGAATGACTGAATGACGGAATAACTGAATGATTGAATGACTGAATGACTGCATGACTGAATACGGAATGACTGAATGACGGAATGACTGAGAGAGAAGGAATTGTCTGAATGACTGAATGACTGAATGACTGAATGACTGAATGTCTGAATGACTGAATGACTGAATGACTGAATGACGGAATGACTGAATGACTGAATGACTGAATGAATGAATGACTGAATGACTGAATGACTGAATGACGGAATGACTGAATGAGTGAATACTGAATGACTGAATGACTGAATGAAAGAATGACTGAATGACTGAATGACTGAATGACTGAATGAATGAATGACGGAATGACGGAATGACTGAATGACTGAATGACTGAAGGACGGAATGACTGAATGACAGAATGACTGAATGTCTGAATGACTGAATGACTGAATGACTGAACGACTGAATGACTGAATGACTGAACGACTGAACGACTCAATGACTGAATGACTGAATGACAGAATGACTGAATGACTGAATGACTGAACGACTGAATGAATGAATGACGGAATGACTGAATGACTGAATGACTGAATGACTGACTGACTGACTGACTGAATGACTGAATGACTGAATGACTGAATGACTGAATGACTGAATGACTGAATGACTGAATGACTGAATGACTGAATGACTGAATGACTGAATGAATGAATGACTGAATGACTGAATGACTGAATGACTGAATGACTGAATGACTGAATGACTGAATGACTGAATGACGGAATGACTGAATGACTGAATGACTGAATGACTGAATGACTGAATGACTGAATGACTGAATGACTGAATGACTGAATGACTGAATGACTGAATGACTGAATGACTGAATGACTGAATGACTGAATGACTGAATGACGGAATGACTGAATGACTGAATGACTGAATGACTGAATGACTGAATGACTGAATGACTGAATGACTGAATGACGGAATGACTGAATGACTGAATGACTGAATGACTGAATGACGGAATGACTGAATGACTGAATGACGGAATGACTGAATGACTGAATGACTGAATGACGGAATGACTGAATGACTGAATGACTGAATGACGGAATGACTGAATGACTGAATGACTGAATGACTGAATGACTGAATGACTGAATGACTGAATGACTGAATGACTGAATGACTGAATGAATGTA
>JASTWF010000498.1:294225-304225 GCA_030390025.1 Squalus acanthias | reverse complement strand
TCCAGTGTCTAGAACCGTAAGGGAGAGTGATTCGAACCACTCACAGGTGTGTCTAGTGTTCCCAGGCTGGCTGGAGACCAGAACAGGCAACCAGGCCTAGACCCGCACTGACATACAGGCTGCACAGAGCCGCGTGAATCTCACAGGCTACGAGACACGCAGGGTCAGGAGAATCCCTTACAGAAAATGGCGACCGCGGCAGGACACTGGCAGCGAGAGGGTAGTGTGTTAGATTTTGGAATGACTGTACGAAATGTTATGCAGGAAAAGATAGCGGATTATGTGTTTGGAAAGGTTAATCTAACTAAAAAGTGGATAAGCGAATTGTTAGCGGATAAGAGCCCACTAGAGGCAGCTGAAAGGTGGACTGATAGTAAGGAGCATAAAAAGGCAGTTGAGAAAGCAGTCTGGCTTATGTGCTACAAAAGGCAGGTTCAGATTTCAAACCAGACCATTACAGCGCTAACAGCTCGTATCAGCCATTTAGAGGGAGAAATGGAGGAGAAGGTTTCTGGAGGGGAGGTGCTCATTAAGAATTTAAATGAGTTACGCCAGGAAAGCCAGGAAGTCTCCAGTTACCTTAAAACAAGGGTAGAGTATCTCGAGTGCCAGATCACTGAAGCAAAATTGAACGAGAGTAGGATGAAGGAAAGATGTAACCGCCAAGCTGCCCAGATAAGAACTCAAGAAGAGAGCTTAATGGGGGTTAGGTCGGCGTATAAGTTGGCCCTTGAGGATAAGTTTCAGGGAGCCGACCATAGCGCCTGCCAAAAAGAGATAGAGAGCCTCAAAAAGGCCGTGAATAATGCGAACGGCATGGTGTGCCTTATCAATCCGTCGGCGCGCCAGCCGCTAGTAAATGAGAGATTTAGAAATTCCCCACCAAGTAAAGCAGAAGAAGTAGTAGCCACTGCGCCCTCCGCGCCACCCAGCTATTCAGAAACCTGGGTTAGGGAGGAAGCAACGGAAGAAACAAAAGAGCCCGTTGAAAAGGAAGTAGAAAAGGGATCGTTGTATCCAGTAACGGGGATTAAAAGGGGCCCAAGCAGAAACGGTGGGGAAGAACCGGGGGATCTCCTCGGACAGCTGGTGTTGCCTCACAGTTCACATCAGCTGAGAGCCATGATAAACCACGTAAGGAAGCTGACCGAGATAGACGACCCTTCCGTACATTTCAGGGAAGTTGAGCAAGCCGCAGCCATTAACGGCTGCGATGATGGGGAGACAGCAAAAATGCTGCTGTTCTCATTAGACAGCTCGGTCCTTCAGTGTCTCTCAGGCGAGAGCAAGAGGGGAAACAAAAGTTATGAGGAATTGAAAAATGAGGTCCTAGAAGTAGTGGGAGCGAACGACGGAGGTCCGTTTGCTAGAGTGGGACAGACAGTGCAGATGGAGGGAGAACCCCCGAAGGTTTTTGCCGACAGGCTGTGGCCAGTATATGAGCGCAGCTGTCTAGGTGCGCCCGAGCGCGAAGATGTGGAAGGCGCCGCTTTAATTCATTGGCTTAGGTGCATAATAGCCAACAGTTTACCAGCCGTTAGAGAGCAGGCAAAAGCCTGGTTCGATCCCAATGACCTCAACCTTACGGAAGAGTCGGTCTTGAATCGACTCACGTTAGGTTACCGTAACATAAGGGGTATGACGACACGTCCCTTTAAGGGAAGAGTACATGAGGTACGACCCGCAGCCCCGGCTCAAAGAGAGTGGCATCAGGAGGGTAATCGCGCCCCACAGGCAAGTAATGCCTGTTACGGGTGTGGGAAGACAGGGCACTGGCGCAAGCACTGCAGGAACCCTTGGAAGGATTCCAAGGATAAAAATCCCGCGGTCCGAGCCCAGGCGCCTGTCCCGCCTAAGGAAGCAAAGGCACCCACCTCTCCCGACGACCTCGAAGCAGTGTTAGGAGCCATGCGCAAGATGGTTTTGAATGCGCGTGGACAGGTGGCGGTCGCAACCGGCCCCGTAGGTGCCGCAGGACCGTCTAATAGTGCCCCATGACTAGAACCAGCACAGCCCGTCTACCTGTGTCCGCTCAGCTATGATGCGTGGAGGCGACCTGTGGTGGAGATGGAGGTAGAGAAACAGAAGGGCAGTTATTTGTTGGACACGGGAGCTTCTTGCACCATAATCCATACAGATGACCCTTTTGACTCGCCGCTATCTACCAAGGTCCCATTCACGCTAGCAGGGTTCACAGGGAAAGAACAGGCTGGCACGTTTTCCCTCCCGCTATCCATTCGTTTAGGAACACTTCGCCTTAAGTGGAAGTGTATACTGATGGCATGGCAAAAGGGGGGTGGAAGAGGTATTCTCGGGTCCGATCTCCTAGCGGGACACGGGATCCTCGTGGACCTCAGAAATCACTGTCTCTGGGGGGCTAAAGGTGAAAAAGGCGAGGTAATGGTAATTCAAGGGGAGGAAGAAACAGGGGTCCTGTGTACCGTACAGCCATCCGGAGGCTACGACCTCAGGCTTATGGTCGCAGATGTCCCAACGGACATGCAAACGTACGTGTCAGATAATATGCACGCGTTTGCAACCCACAAGCACGATTGTGGGAGGGTGGTCGGGTTTGAGGTCAGCGTAGATGGGGACCCCATGACCCGACCCCAAAAGCAGTATAACTTCCCCAAAGAAGCAGAACCCGATATGGAGACAGCAATGTCTTCCTTGGTGCAGCAGGGCGTGTTGAGGCCGATAGCCACACACGTGAACTCCCCATTATGGCCGGTTAGGAAGCCGGATAATTCGTGGAGAGCCACGGTGGACTACAGAGTCCTTAACAGTAACATTCCCGCCTGCGCGCCCACAGTAGCAGCAGTTGCTGACCTAATAGGGAGCATCCCAGCGTCCGCGACCACGTTCACGGTGCTGGATATCTCGAACGGTTTTTGGTCCATCCCGCTGCGGCGAGAGGACCAGTACAAGTTTGCCTTTACGTTTAAAGGGCAACAGTACACGTGGAACTGTTTGCCACAGGGTTTCCACAATAGCCCCAGTATTTTTCACCAGTGTATGGCAGGAAGTTTAAAGGAGTTTAGTCAGCCCAATCAGATAGTACAGTATGTGGATGATTTGCTCCTATTTACGGACTCAAGGGAGGAGCACGGACCACTACTGGACGAATTATTGGAGCTGTTAGCGAGAAAGGGTTTTAAAGTAAACGCAAAGAAAGCACGTATCGGTCAGCAGGAAGTAAAATTCCTGGGACTGACCCTACGCGCTGGGGAAAGAGCCATAGACAAAGCAAGGAGGGAGTCGGTGCAAGAATTACCGATTCCCAGCAACGTAAGGGGTGTGAGGTCCTTCTTGGGACTGACCGGTTACTGCAGGGATTTTATCGAAGATTATGCGGCCACAGCGGCGCCGCTCCTCCGCCTCCTCCATAAGGGGGTGGAGTGGCTTTGGGACGAGGGCTGCCAAGCAGCCTTCGAGAAGTTAAAAAGGGATCTGCAGACCGCGCCAGCCTTAGGGGCCATAGATGGGGGGAAGGAGTTTTTCCTGGAGGTAGCTGCCAGCGGGGACAGCTTAAGCGCCGTGCTGCTCCAAGAGCGTCACGGCAAGCTGAGGCCGGTTGTCTATTCATCCAGGGTATTAACGGATGTGGAGAGAAGTTTTTCCAATTGCGAAAGGCACCTTTTAGCCACGCATTGGGCTGTGAAAAGATCAGCGATCTTCACAGGGCTCTCTCCCATCACTCTCCTCACACATCACACACCAACTAAGATGCTTCTGGATGGGAGGATTAAAGACGGGACCGTAAGCAGCGCACGCATTGCGCGTTGGACCCTTCTTCTCTCCCAGCTGGATCTTAGAGTAAAAGGTCTTTGCGAGCCCAGGCTTGCGGCCAATTTGGTATACCCCGGTACAGCCCACCGGTGTTCGGTGGAAGGGGTGTGGGACGTCAACATAGGTTTACGGGCCGGGATACATCCCACTGGGCGCGAGATTTATGTTGATGGGTCTAGCACAGTATCTGCTGGCGAGCGACTCACAGGGTGTGGAGTTTATGACCCTGCGGCAGACCTTGCCCTGGCGATCAAGCTCCCTAGCACCATGAGCGCGCAGCAAGCTGAGCTGTCTGCCGTGGTGTACGTGGTGACCCACCCAGACATTTTCCCAACCCCATACACGATTTGCTCGGACAGTATGTTCACCTGCAATTCGTGTACGGAATACCTGGCCATTTGGTCCCGCCGCGGACACACCTCCGCGGACGGGCGACCTTTAACGGTGAAGCCCTTGCTGGAAAAGATCTTAGCAGCAGCAGTAGGGGAGGAAGGAGAGATTTTCATCCATAAGGTGAAAGCTCACTCCTCCACAGAGCCCCGTGGGGAGGGCAACCGGCAGGCAGATGCGCTAGCCAGGGAGGGTGCCCGCGACGGCACTTTCTGGAACCCCTATAGGACCGGACCCATAGCAGCGGTCCGAGGCGGGGACGGGAATACCGGGAACACCAGGGTAGCATTGCCCCTAGACCTTAAGACCGTCCAAGCCCAGGATCCCGCCCTAAAAGCAGTCCTAAAAACGATTGCTGAGGGGAGACAGGTAGAAGGTCCGTACAGTACGGCAACCCTCTCAGTTAAGGAAGGCATGCTGTTCCGCGGGGAGCAGTGGGTTGTGCCGCAGCAGCACAGGAGGGAATTCCTCCAGTTGGCTCACGAGGGACCAGGGGCAGGGCACCCCGGGCCCGAGGTTACCTGGCAACGGGTAGAGCAAGCGGGATGGTGGCCAGGGCTCAGGGAACAAGTCCGCGAGTTCTGTGCAAACTGTCTTGTGTGCGCTGCAAACAACCCAGACCCCCAGAAAAGGAAGGTGCCCATGGGACACGTAAGAAGGGTAGAGGGACCATGGCAGTCGATACAGATCGACTATATAGGACCCCTGCCCACCACCCAGGGAGGTTATAAGTACTGCCTCGTCCTGGTGGATGTGTTTTCCAAGTGGGTGGAAGCCTTCCCTTGTCGAACAGCTACGGCACTGGGTACAGCAAAAATCTTGGTCCGGGAAGTGTTCTCGCGATGGGGACTCCCCCGTTTTGTGGAGTCAGACCAAGGGAGTCATTTCACCGGCCAGGTGATGCAGAACACCCTCATGCTTTTGGGCATTGAAGGGAAGTGGCACGTAGCACACAATCCCCAGTCATCCGGGATTGTTGAACGTATGAACCGGACCCTGAAGGAGAAATTGAGGAAAGAGACTAGGAACTCGCCCCAAAAATGGGCGGAAGTTCTGCCTTTAGTCCTCATGGGGGTCCGGGCCAGTCAGTCAAAAAGTACGGGGTACTCCCCGCACGAGGTAATGACCGGCAGGCTCATGCGAACCCCCACCCATGTGCTAGCCCCGGTGCTCACTGAGGGTCAGCTTCAAGAGATAAGCAGGGACAAGTTCGCCCAGACTCTCTTGGAGCGCCTGAAGCAAGTTTATGAGCAGGCGGCTGGGAACATGGGAAGGCAGCATCAGGGCAATCGCTTGTTGCTGGAACCCCGCAAAACGTGGGAGTGGGAAGTAGGAGACCAGGTCATGGTCAGAAACTACGCCAGAGTAGGGAGTCTGGAACCACTGTATATGGGACCCTACAACATTGTAGGCAAGGCGAGTCCCATGGTTTACGCCGTAAAAGTACCTCGGCGCACTAAGTGGTTCCACATAAACCAATGCAAACTGTACCAGCCGGGTGCGCAGGGGAAAACTACAGGGGTAAATCCCGCCAATGGGAAAACACAGCCCCAGGTAGGACCACAAGGCACACAGGCAGGCGTAGCAGCTTGCATCAGGGGAAGGGACATCCCGGACGATCATGCAGCGTTTTTCTGGAGTTGGGGGTTAGATGACGAAGAACCCAGGGTACCCTGGTCAGATGAGGATAGTGCAGATGAGCATAGTGATGATGACGGGTGGTTCCTGAGGAACGGTCTGGGAGGAATGGGGCCGATAGGTAGAGATCCACAAGGGGTGGACACACAAGCTGCAGGTCCCGACAACAGGAGGGAGGAGCTAGAGGAGGCAGGGCCAGCCGCTATAGGAGCACAGAGAGTACCAATGTGGTTCCCAGAGGTGTGGCCGCCCGCTTTGAACGTCCAGTCCTCAGGGGAGGCAGAGATCACGAGTGAAGGGCCGCCTGCTGGGCCGAGCAGGGCGGAGCCACGAACTGCCAGCCCCGGGGTTAGGGAGGCGGAGTCAGCGGAGGCGGAGCCGGCGACTGTGATGGAACCCCAGGTCGTCCCGTTGGAGGTCTCGGAACCCGGTCCGTCCGTCACGGAACCCCCGCCCATAGCAACTCCCCGTAGGTCAAGTAGAGAACCCCAGCCCAGGAGGATGTGGTCATGTCCCCAGACTGCCCCAAGGCGTAAAATTCAGGTTAAGATAACCCGGGTAGAGACAGGCCACATCGCAGCAGTAACAGGCTGCGGCAGATCAGAGGGAAGGGTCAGTGCCCTCCCACCGTCGGGAAGAGCTCGCAGCAGCCTTCTCAGAATTTAAAAGGGGCCGCCCTGAGAACGGGCGGCACTGTATAGTATTAGTTTTAAGTTTTAAGTTCATAGTTCAAGGTTAAGTTTTAAGTTTAAGTTTTAATAAGGCTAAGTTTGTAGTATTTTTAACAGAAAACGATAAAATGGTGGGAGTTTTAAGGCTAGGTTTTAGAGGAAGTCTATTCAGCAAACGTTGAAGTTTACGTGAGGCGAGGTCAGGGGACCCGCTCACCCTTCACAAAAGCCAGAGACTTTTTGCGAGGCTGGCTACCTCATTCTATCTGATCACAGGAACCAAGGAAGGATGGAACGACTTCTAGTATTGCTCGTGGCAATCGGATGTGGATTGGCCTATCGAGGCCACACCAAGGATGTCGTGGTGTTTGGATGTTCCGGGGACACGGCCCCCATCGCGGTGGATGGGACCGGAAGACGGAAGGCAGAGGGGACCAGCACCTATTTCCACAAGGGAAGGTGGCCAGGATGGCTGGGAACGAACTCAACGGAGTATTCCAGCACATCGGGGTTCGCCTACAAAGAGACTTCTTTAATGTGCCCCAAAGTACGGATCATCGCACCCAGGATCAGCGTCACCGTCGGCAAACGGATTTGTTTGACCTGTAGTGGGGATGTCCCATTGAGCCGATGGTGGTGGCTGCGAAAGCTGAGCAAAACTATGAGGAACTCTTCGGTCGAGTGGGAACGACTGGGTAATAATACCCATCGGACAATTACGGGGACAGACGGACAAGTGAAAGTCTGTTGGGACAAATGGTGGGAACCGGATGAGGGGATTTATGTATGTATGTGGGGGTCAAAGTACGTTTGCCCCAAAGGCATCTCCATATTCTTTATTAATCAGTGGCAGGATAACGGACAGGGGATGAGGTGGGATGCGAGCACCAGGGGGTGCGGAGCCCCATTCTCCCCGATCCCAGTAAATGCCACTGAGCTCATTACGCGCCCACGCAAAGCCCCGCCCACGATTCCGGTGGTTCTAACTGAGGAAGAAGGGTGCCCTAAAACTAGTAAGGGACCCGGGAACGGTTTGGTACTGGTCCCCACAGACCAGATACTATTTCAGGGGGTACATTACGCGGTGGCCTCGGTGATTTTAAATCTCACTGAGGTACGGTTACCAGAGTGGTGCCCCAAAAAGACGGAACAGTTGTATCAGGTCCTGTTGACCAAGATGTTCAGGCAATTTTACGAGTTTGATTTTGCAGAAATTGACAAGACAAGCTTGTACACCGCACCACACGAAGTTTTGGGTC
This sequence comes from Squalus acanthias, assembly GCA_030390025.1. Taxonomy (NCBI): domain Eukaryota; kingdom Metazoa; phylum Chordata; class Chondrichthyes; order Squaliformes; family Squalidae; genus Squalus; species Squalus acanthias. The sequence goes on along the minus strand of JASTWF010000498.1, from coordinate 296,478 downwards.
AGGTGGGGAGACAAAGAAGGGGTGTTGTGAACGACATGTTCACCGCTTTTAATACAGCGACATCTGTGGTCAACGCTCTAGACAGTGTGGAGCTGCAGACCCAGATTAATGGTTTAAAAACACAGTTAAAAGACATTCTAACAGATGAGAATAAAGTGGTAGGGTCAGGTCTACACGAGGACCAAGCCATGACTCTCCATTTAAAGGAAATTATAGCAGAGCTGGAGAAACATGCGCGTACGGTAAATGCCCTGATTAGGGAAGATCGGAATGCATCCGATCAAGCTGCGCAGAACGAGGTGTGCGTGCTTTACGGGGCGTGGTTACTGGGCGAGGGCCGCAGTAATTTGGAGGATTTAAAACAAGGTTTGGTTCCGTCCTGGATAAGTAACAAACACCTACGGGCGCTCCACCCTTTTCAGAACGCATTAAGTCCGTGCCAGCTCAGGCTAGCTTCAGAAGCTTACCCAGTCCCCGTGGACTGCGGACGTTCAAACCATACTATTATGGGAATAGTATTACGCATGCCGGTTTTGGGCAACACAGCAAAGCCCGCCCCGGTGTATCGGGTAGAGAACATTGGTGTCATTCAGGGGGGAGCCCACATTCGTTATGCAGCGGTTCCACCTTACGTCATCCGCTGGGAGCAAACGATGACAGGTACAGATCTCTCTGGTTGTCGTGGCAGGGGAGCACACATAATACTGTGCCCCCAGCACTTGAATGCCTTTTTAACACCACAGTGCGGGTTCAGAACGACTGGCGCCAAGTCCATGAATTGCACCATGGAGGCAATGGCACAAGATCATGTGCCTCCGCAGGTAGCATACATCGGGGGTGGAACATATTGTGTTACCACTGCAGCGCAACACTACCAGCATGGAAACCGTAGCCGGTGTCCGGTGAGTGACAGCAGTTTCTGTTTTAAACCCAGGGCTGAAGTTCAAGTAGCACAACAGCGAATTATCCCAATCCCTGAACCATCCACTGTTCATCTCACAGTAAAAGAGAATTTCACCGACTTGCAGCGATTTGTCGCGCATTTTGGATACCTCATTCCCCCTCTCCCTGAGCATTTAACCAAACTTCTGAAAGCCGTCGCGGTATCACAGAAGCATTTTTATACGTTAGAGCAGAAAACTGTCGAAATAGGAACAGACATTTTGGACATAGTGGTTCCACCGTGGTGGAATCTGTTCACCAATATTGAAGTGCCTTCATGGATCCGAATAGCCTCCCACATTTTAGTCGTCTGTCAAGTGTTCATTGTAGTGTACCTATTGTTCATACATTGTAAAAGAGACAAGCGCCTCACCAAGCATGAGAACACGGGAGAGTGGCGAGAACGTTACGTGCGCGTGCACGATGAGAGCACCGTGTAATAGGAAAATGGCGTCACTCCCGCTCGCCACGTGCGCCGCGGAAGTTTGTACTCATTGTAAATACGTTGGAAACTCGATATGTTTAAGAGTTGGGATTTGTTTATTTTGGTGATGGTGTTGATTGTTTGGTTTTGGTTTTGTTTTTCCTTTCCCTGAATAAAAGACAAATATACAGGTGATGCGTGAGGTATCGGCCTGGTTACGCCGGAAAGGAAAACAAGTGGTGTAAGTTTAAGGGCAAATGATGCCTACGGTGATATAAAATGTGATTTTCTTGGGAAATAAGGACGACACAGAGACCCTAGTTAAGTTAAAATTTATGGGATTAATTTACTGGATTCGGAGTGAAATCGAGATAAGATTGCTCACCACTGTGATTTTTGATACGATAAGCGGAGTTATTCGCATCAACAGGAGGGACTGTAGAATTCGCAATTATCGCGATTTGATTAATAAGGAGAAAACACGAAGTTTCGTTCAAACAGCTTTTATTTCAGCAGAATGCTGTCAGGTTTAAATTGGACACAAGCAGCCTGTAAAATGGCCGCCGCACCTCGTGACAGAACATTCTAGACTTTTCAACAGGCAGACAAGATGGCGTTCCATTAAACATTTTTGCAAGATCGATAACGATTCAGCACAGTGAAGATAATACACGAGACATTATGGGTTTGCAGTATAAACATAGATACTGGAATCGGTCTCCCAGGTACAAAGGAAAGCCATTGTACCGAGTACTCAAGGGCCCATCCAAAGGACATTAATATGTAAACTCCCAACGGCTCTACGATGAGAGAGCCGTTAGCAGGTAGTTATACAGGACACTTGGAAGCCCCAAACCCCTCCAGGGAGAACACCGACCGATTTAACA
>JASTWF010000498.1:284225-289225 GCA_030390025.1 Squalus acanthias | reverse complement strand
GAATGACTGACTGCATGACTGACTGAATGACTGACTGAATGAATGACTGACTGACTGACTGAATGACTGACTGACTGACTGAATGACTGACTGACTGACTGAATGACTGTTTGACTGACTGAATGAATGACTGAATGACTGACTGAATGAATGACTGACTGACTGAATGAATGACTGAATGACTGGCTGACTGAATGTATGACTGAATGACTGAATGAATGACTGACTGAATGACTGGCTGAATGACTGAATGACTGACTGACTGAATGACTGACTGACTGACTGAATGAATTACTGCCCGACAGACTGAATGACTGACTGAATGACTGACTGACTGACTGAATGACTGACTGACTGATTGACTGAATGAATGATGAATGACTGAATGACTGACTGAATGACTGACTGACTGAATGAATGACTGACTGAATGACTGACTGAAAGACTGACTGACTGAATGACTGACTGAATGACTGACTGACTGACTGACTGAATGACTGACTGACTGACTGAATGAATGACTGACTGACTGACTGACTGAATGACTGACTGACTGAATGACTGACTCACTGAATGACTGACTGAATGAATGACTGACTGACTGACTGAATGACTGACTGACTGACTGAATGACTGACTGAATGACTGACTGACTGACTGAATGACTGACTGCATGACTGACTGAATGACTGCCTGAATGAGTAACTGAATGAATGACTGACTGACTGACTGAATTAATGACTGACTGACTGAATGACTGACTGACTGAATGACTGACTGAATGACTGAATGAATGACTAACTGAATGACTGACTGAATGACTGACTGAATGACTGACTGAATGACTGACTGAATGAATGACTGACTGACTGACTGAATGACTGAATGAATGACTGAATGAATGAATGACTGACTGAATGACTGACTGACTGAAAGACTGACTGAATGACTGACTGAATGAATGACTGACTGACTGAATGAATGACTGACTGACTGAATGACTGACTGAATGACTGAATGACTGATTGAATGACTGACTGACTGACTGACTGACTGAATGAATGACTGAATGAATGAATGAATGAATGAATGAATGTCTGACTGAATGACTGACTGAATGACTGACTGATTGACTGAATGACTGACTGAATGACTGACTGACTGACTGATGAATGACTGAATGACTGACTGAATGACTGACTGACTGACTGAAAGACTGACTGACTGACTGAATGAATGACTGACTGACTGACTGAATGAATTACTGCCCGACAGACTGAATGACTGACTGAATGACTGACTGACTGACTGAATGACTGACTGACTGATTGACTGAATGAATGATGAATGACTGAATGACTGACTGAATGACTGACTGACTGAATGAATGACTGACTGAATGACTGACTGAAAGACTGACTGACTGAATGACTGACTGAATGAATGACTGACTGACTGACTGAATGACTGACTGACTGACTGAATGAATGACTGACTGACTGACTGACTGAATGACTGACTGACTGAATGACTGACTCACTGAATGATTGACTGAATGAATGACTGACTGACTGACTGAATGACTGACTGACTGACTGAATGACTGACTGAATGACTGACTGACTGACTGAATGACTGACTGCATGACTGACTGAATGACTGCCTGAATGAGTAACTGAATGAATGACTGACTGACTGACTGAATTAATGACTGACTGACTGAATGACTGACTGACTGAATGACTGACTGAATGACTGAATGAATGACTGACTGAATGACTGACTGAATGACTGACTGAATGACTGACTGAATGACTGACTGAATGAATGACTGACTGACTGACTGAATGACTGAATGAATGACTGAATGAATGAATGACTGACTGAATGACTGACTGACTGAAAGACTGACTGAATGACTGACTGAATGAATGACTGACTGACTGAATGAATGACTGACTGACTGATTGACTGACTGACTGACTGAATGACTGAATGACTGATTGAATGACTGACTGACTGACTGACTGAATGAATGACTGAATGACTGAATGAATGACTGACTGAATGACTGACTGAATGACTGACTGATTGACTGAATGACTGACTGATGAATGACTGAATGACTGACTGAATGACTGACTGACTGACTGAATGACTGACTGACTGACTGAATGAATGACTGACTGACTGACTGACTGAATGACTGAATGACTGACTGAATGAATGACTGACTGACTGACTGACTGAATGACTGACTGAATGACTGACTGACTGAATGACTGGCTGAATGACTGACTGACTGACTGACTGAATGACTGACTGACTGACTGAATGACTGACTGAATGAATGACTGAATGACTGAATGAATGACTGAATGAATGACTGACTGATTGAATGACTGACTGAATGACTGACTGACTGAATGACTGACTGAATGACTGACTGACTGACTGAGTGACTGACTGACTGACTGAATGGCTGCCTGACTGAATGACTGACTGAATGAATGACTGACTGACTGAATGAATGACTGACTGACTGACTGACTGACTGACTGACTGAATGACTGACTGACTGACTGACTGACTGACTGACTGACTGACTGAATGACTGACTGACTGACTGACTGAATGAATGACTGAATGAATGACTGACTGAATGACTGAATGACTGACTGAATGACTGACTGAATGACTGACTGACTGACTGAATGACTGACTGAATGACTGACTGAATGAATGACTGACTGACTGAATGACTGAATGACTGACTGACTGACTGAATGACTGACTGACTGACTGACTGAATGACTGAATGAATGACTGAATGAATGAATGACTGACTGAATGACTGACTGACTGAAAGACTGACTGAATGACTGACTGAATGAATGACTGACTGACTGAATGAATGACTGACTGACTGAATGACTGACTGACTGACTGAATGACTGAATGACTGATTGAATGACTGACTGACTGACTGAATGACTGAATGAATGACTGAATGAATGAATGACTGACTGAATGACTGACTGACTGAAAGACTGACTGAATGAGTGACTGAATGAATGACTGACTGACTGAATGAATGACTGACTGACTGATTGACTGACTGACTGACTGAATGACTGAATGACTGATTGAATGACTGACTGACTGAATGAATGACTGAATGACTGAATGAATGACTGACTGAATGACTGACTGAATGACTGACTGATTGACTGAATGACTGACTGAATGACTGACTGACTGAATGACTGAATGACTGACTGAATGACTGAATGACTGACTGAATGACTGACTGACTGACTGAATGAATGAATGACTGACTGACTGACTGACTGAATGACTGAATGACTGACTGAATGAATGACTGCCTGAATGACTGACTGAATGACTGACTGACTGAATGACTGGCTGAATGACTTACTGACTGACTGACTGAATGACTGACTGACTGACTGACTGAATGAATGACTGACTGACTGACGGACTGACTGAATGACTGACTGAATGAATGACTGAATGACTGAATGAATGACTGACTGAATGACTGACTGATTGAATGACTGACTGAATGACTGACTGACTGAATGACTGACTGAATGACTGACTGACTGACTGAGTGACTGACTGACTGACTGAATGGCTGCCTGACTGAATGACTGACTGAATGACTGACTGAATGACTGACTGAATGAATGACTGACTGACTGAATGATTGACTGACTGACTGACTGACTGACTGAATGACTGACTGACTGACTGACTGACTGAATGACTGACTGACTGACTGACTGACTGAATAAATGACTGAATGAATGACTGACTGAATGACTGACTGACTGAATGAATGACTGACTGAATGACTGACTGACTGACTGAATGAATGACTGACTGACTGACTGAATGAATGACTGACTGACTGACTGACTGAATGACTGATTGAATGAATGACGGAATGACTGACTGACTGACTGAATGACTGACTGCATGACTGACTGAATGACTGACTGAATGACTGACTGAATGACTGAATGAATGAATGACTGACTGACTGAATGAATGACTGACTACTGAATGACTGACTGAATGACTGACTGACTGAATGACTGACTGAATGACTGACTGAATGACTGACTGACTGACTGACTGACTGACTGACTGACTGAATGAATGACTGAATGAATGACTGACTGAATGACTGACTGAATGACTGACTGAATGACTGACTGAATGACTGACTGAATGACTGACTGACTGAATGAATGACTGACTGAATGACTGACTGACTGAATGAATGACTGACTGACTGAATGACTGAATGACTGACTGACTGACTGAATGACTGACTGACTGACTGACTGAATGACTGAATGAATGACTGAATGAATGAATGACTGACTGAATGACTGACTGACTGAAAGACTGACTGAATGACTGACTGAATGAATGACTGACTGACTGAATGAATGAATGACTGACTGACTGATTGACTGACTGACTGACTGAATGACTGAATGACTGATTGAATGACTGACTGACTGAATGAATGACTGAATGACTGACTGAATGAATGACTGACTGACTGAATGAATGACTGACTGACTGATTGACTGACTGACTGAATGACTGAATGACTGACTGACTGACTGACTGACTGAATGAATGACTGAATGAATGAATGAATGAATGAATGAATGAATGACTGACTGAATGACTGACTGAATGACTGACTGACTGAATGACTGACTGAATGACTGACTGACTGACTGACTGAATGACTGAATGACTGACTGAATGACTGACTGACTGACTGAATGACTGACTGACTGACTGAATGAATGACTGACTGACTGACTGAATGACTGACTGACTGACTGAATGACTGACTGAATGACTGACTGACTGACTGAATGACTGACTGACTGATTGACTGAATGACTGATGAATGACTAAATGACTGACTGAATGACTGACTGACTGAATGA
>JASTWF010000498.1:258981-284025 GCA_030390025.1 Squalus acanthias | reverse complement strand
TCAGTCATTCAGTCATTCAGTCATTCAGTCATTCAGTCATTCAGTCATTCAGTCATTCAGTCAGTCAGTCATTCAGTCAGTCATTCAGTCATTCAGTCAGTCAGTCATTCAGTCATTCAGTCATTCAGTCATTCAGTCATTCAGTCATTCAGTCATTCAGTCATTCAGTCATTCAGTCATTCAGTCATTCAGTCATTCAGTCAGTCAGTCAGTCATTCAGTCATTCAGTCATTCAGTCAGTCAGTCATTCAGTCAGTCAGTCAGTCAGTCAGTCATTCAGTCATTCAGTCAGTCAGTCATTCAGTCATTCAGTCAGTCAGTCATTCAGTCATTCAGTCAGTCAGTCAGTCAGTCATTCAGTCAGTCAGTCAGTCATTCAGTCATTCAGTCATTCAGTCATTCAGTCAGTCAGTCAGTCATTCAGTCATTCAGTCATTCAGTCAGTCAGTCATTCAGTCATTCAGTCATTCAGTCATTCAGTCAGTCAGTCAGTCATTCAGTCATTCAGTCAGTCAGTCAGTCATTCAGTCAGTCAGTCAGTCAGTCAGTCATTCAGTCAGTCAGTCAGTCATTCAGTCATTCAGTCATTCAGTCATTCAGTCATTCAGTCATTCAGTCATTCAGTCAGTCAGTCAGTCATTCAGTCAGTCAGTCAGTCAGTCAGTCAGTCATTCAGTCAGTCATTCAGTCAGTCAGTCAGTCAGTCAGTCATTCAGTCAGTCATTCAGTCATTCAGTCATTCAGTCAGTCAGTCATTCAGTCAGTCAGTCATTCAGTCAGTCAGTCATTCAGTCATTCAGTCAGTCAGTCAGTCAGTCAGTCAGTCAGTCATTCAGTCATTCAGTCATTCAGTCAGTCAGTCAGTCATTCAGTCATTCAGTCATTCAGTCATTCAGTCATTCAGTCATTCAGTCAGTCATTCAGTCATTCAGTCATTCAGTCATTCAGTCATTCAGTCATTCAGTCATTCAGTCAGTCAGTCATTCAGTCAGTCAGTCAGTCAGTCAGTCAGTCATTCAGTCATTCAGTCAGTCATTCAGTCATTCAGTCAGTCAGTCATTCAGTCATCAGTCAGTCAGTCATTCAGTCATTCAGTCAGTCAGTCAGTCATTCAGTCAGTCAGTCAGTCAGTCAGTCAGTCATTCAGTCATTCAGTCAGTCAGTCAGTCAGTCAGTCAGTCATTCAGTCAGTCAGTCATTCAGTCATTCAGTCATTCAGTCAGTCAGTCAGTCAGTCAGTCAGTCAGTCATTCAGTCATTCAGTCATTCAGTCATTCAGTCATTCAGTCATTCAGTCATTCAGTCATTCAGTCATTCAGTCATTCAGTCATTCAGTCAGTCAGTCATTCAGTCATTCAGTCATTCAGTCATTCAGTCATTCAGTCATTCAGTCATTCAGTCATTCAGTCATTCAGTCAGTCAGTCATTCAGTCAGTCAGTCATTCAGTCAGTCATTCAGTCAGTCAGTCATTCAGTCAGTCAGTCATTCAGTCAGTCAGTCAGTCAGTCATTCAGTCATTCAGTCAGTCAGTCAGTCAGTCATTCAGTCAGTCAGTCATTCAGTCATTCAGTCAGTCATTCAGTCATTCAGTCATCAGTCATTCAGTCATTCAGTCATTCAGTCAGTCAGTCAGTTCAGTCGTTCAGTCATTCAGTCATTCCGTCATTCAGTCATTCAGTCATTCAGTCATTCAGTCATTCAGTCATTCAGTCATTCAGTCATTCAGTCATTCAGTCATTCAGTCATTCAGTCATTCAGTCATTCAGTCATTCAGTCATTCAGTCAGTCATTCAGTCATTCAGTCATTCAGTCATTCAGTCAGTATGTCGTTCAGTCAGTCAGTCAGTCAGTCATTCAGTCATTCATTCAGTCAGTCAGTCAGTCAGTCAGTCAGTCAGTCATTCAGTCATTCAGTCAGTCATTCAGTCATTCAGTCAGTCATGTCATTCAGTCAGTCAGTCAGTCAGTCAGTCAGTCATTCAGTCATTCAGTCAGTCATTCAGTCATTCAGTCATTCAGTCATTCAGTCATTCAGTCATTCAGTCATTCAGTCAGTCAGTCATTCAGTCATTCAGTCATTCAGTCATTCAGTCATTCAGTCATTCAGTCATTCAGTCATTCAGTCATTCAGTCATTCAGTCATTCAGTCAGTCAGTCATTCAGTCATTCAGTCATTCAGTCAGTCAGTCATTCAGTCAGTCAGTCATTCAGTCAGTCAGTCAGTCAGTCAGTCATTCAGTCATTCAGTCAGTCATTCAGTCATTCAGTCATTCAGTCAGTCATTCAGTCAGTCAGTCAGTCAGTCAGTCAGTCATTCAGTCATTCAGTCAGTCAGTCAGTCAGTCAGTCAGTCATTCAGTCAGTCATTCAGTCAGTCAGTCATTCAGTCAGTCAGTCAGTCAGTCAGTCAGTCAGTCATTCAGTCATTCAGTCAGTCATTCAGTCATTCAGTCATTCAGTCATTCAGTCATTCAGTCATTCAGTCATTCAGTCATTCAGTCATTCAGTCATTCAGTCATTCAGTCATTCAGTCATTCAGTCATTCAGTCATTCAGTCATTCAGTCATTCAGTCATTCAGTCAGTCATTCAGTCATTCAGTCATTCAGTCAGTCAGTCAGTCAGTCAGTCATTCAGTCATTCAGTCATTCAGTCAGTCAGTCAGTCAGTCATTCAGTCATTCAGTCAGTCAGTCATTCAGTCAGTCAGTCATTCAGTCAGTCATTCAGTCAGTCAGTCATTCAGTCATTCAGTCATTCAGTCATTCAGTCAGTCAGTCATTCAGTCATTCAGTCATTCAGTCATTCAGTCATTCAGTCATTCAGTCATTCAGTCATTCAGTCAGTCAGTCATTCAGTCAGTCAGTCATTCAGTCATTCAGTCATTCAGTCATTCAGTCATTCAGTCAGTCAGTCATTCAGTCATTCAGTCAGTCAGTCATTCAGTCATTCAGTCAGTCAGTCAGTCAGTCAGTCAGTCATTCAGTCATTCAGTCAGTCATTCAGTCATTCAGTCATTCAGTCATTCAGTCATTCAGTCATTCAGTCATTCAGTCATTCAGTCATTCAGTCATTCAGTCATTCAGTCATTCAGTCATTCAGTCATTCAGTCATTCAGTCATTCAGTCATTCAGTCATTCAGTCATTCAGTCATTCAGTCATTCAGTCATTCAGTCATTCAGTCATTCAGTCATTCAGTCATTCAGTCAGTCAGTCATTCAGTCATTCAGTCATTCAGTCATTCAGTCATTCAGTCATTCAGTCAGTCAGTCATTCAGTCATTCAGTCATTCAGTCAGTCAGTCATTCAGTCATTCAGTCAGTCAGTCATTCAGTCATTCAGTCATTCAGTCATTCAGTCATTCAGTCATTCAGTCATTCAGTCATTCAGTCATTCAGTCATTCAGTCATTCAGTCATTCAGTCATTCAGTCATTCAGTCATTCAGTCATTCAGTCATTCAGTCATTCAGTCATTCAGTCAGTCATTCAGTCATTCAGTCATTCAGTCATTCAGTCATTCAGTCATTCATTCAGTCAGTCAGTCAGTCATTCAGTCATTCAGTCAGTCATTCAGTCATTCAGTCATTCAGTCAGTCTGTCATTCAGTCAGTCAGTCAGTCAGTCAGTCATTCAGTCATTCATTCAGTCAGTCAGTCAGTCAGTCAGTCAGTCATTCAGTCATTCAGTCAGTCAGTCATTCAGTCATTCAGTCATTCAGTCATTCAGTCATTCAGTCATTCAGTCATTCAGTCATTCAGTCATTCAGTCATTCAGTCATTCAGTCATTCATTCAGTCATTCAGTCATTCAGTCATTCAGTCATTCAGTCATTCAGTCATTCAGTCATTCAGTCATTCAGTCATTCAGTCATTCAGTCATTCAGTCATTCAGTCATTCCAGTCATTCAGTCATTCAGTCATTCAGTCATTCAGTCATTCAGTCATTCAGTCATTCAGTCATTCAGTCATTCAGTCATTCAGTCATTCAGTCATTCAGTCATTCAGTCATTCAGTCATTCAGTCATTCAGTCATTCAGTCATTCAGTCATTCAGTCATTCAGTCAGTCATTCAGTCATTCAGTCATTCAGTCATTCAGTCATTCAGTCAGTCAGTCATTCAGTCATTCAGTCATTCAGTCATTCAGTCATTCAGTCATTCAGTCATTCAGTCATTCAGTCATTCAGTCAGTCATTCAGTCATTCAGTCATTCAGTCATTCAGTCATTCAGTCATTCAGTCATTCAGTCATTCAGTCATTCAGTCATTCAGTCAGTCATTCAGTCATTCAGTCATTCAGTCAGTCAGTCATTCAGTCATTCAGTCAGTCAGTCATTCAGTCATTCAGTCATTCAGTCATTCAGTCATTCAGTCATTCAGTCATTCAGTCATTCAGTCATTCAGTCATTCAGTCATTCAGTCATTCAGTCAGTCATTCAGTCATTCAGTCATTCAGTCATTCAGTCATTCAGTCATTCAGTCATTCAGTCATTCAGTCATTCAGTCATTCAGTCATTCAGTCATTCAGTCATTCATTCAGTCAGTCAGTCAGTCATTCAGTCATTCAGTCAGTCATTCAGTCATTCAGTCATTCAGTCAGTCAGTCATTCAGTCAGTCAGTCAGTCAGTCATTCAGTCATTCAGTCAGTCAGTCAGTCAGTCAGTCATTCAGTCATTCAGTCAGTCATTCAGTCAGTCATTCAGTCATTCAGTCATTCAGTCATTCAGTCATTCAGTCATTCAGTCATTCAGTCATTCAGTCATTCAGTCAGTCAGTCATTCAGTCATTCAGTCATTCAGTCATTCAGTCAGTCATTCAGTCATTCAGTCATTCAGTCATTCAGTCATTCAGTCATTCAGTCATTCAGTCATTCAGTCATTCAGTCATTCAGTCATTCAGTCATTCAGTCATTCAGTCATTCAGTCATTCAGTCATTCAGTCATTCAGTCATTCAGTCATTCAGTCATTCAGTCATTCAGTCATTCAGTCATTCAGTCATTCAGTCATTCAGTCATTCAGTCATTCAGTCATTCAGTCAGTCAGTCATTCAGTCAGTCATTCAGTCATTCAGTCATTCAGTCATTCAGTCAGTCAGTCATTCAGTCATTCAGTCAGTCAGTCATTCAGTCATTCAGTCATTCAGTCAGTCTGTCATTCAGTCATTCAGTCAGTCAGTCAGTCATTCAGTCATTCAGTCAGTCAGTCAGTCAGTCAGTCATTCAGTCATTCAGTCAGTCAGTCATTCAGTCATTCAGTCATTCAGTCAGTCAGTCATTCAGTCATTCAGTCATTCAGTCATTCAGTCATTCAGTCATTCAGTCAGTCAGTCATTCAGTCATTCAGTCATTCAGTCATTCAGTCATTCAGTCATTCAGTCAGTCAGTCATTCAGTCATTCAGTCATTCAGTCATTCAGTCATTCAGTCATTCAGTCATTCAGTCATTCAGTCATTCAGTCATTCAGTCAGTCAGTCATTCAGTCATTCAGTCATTCAGTCATTCAGTCATTCAGTCATTCAGTCATTCAGTCATTCAGTCATTCAGTCATTCAGTCATTCAGTCATTCAGTCATTCAGTCATTCAGTCATTCAGTCATTCAGTCAGTCATTCAGTCATTCAGTCATTCAGTCATTCAGTCATTCAGTCAGTCAGTCATTCAGTCATTCAGTCAGTCAGTCAGTCAGTCAGTCATTCAGTCATTCAGTCAGTCATTCAGTCATTCAGTCATTCAGTCAGTCATTCAGTCATTCAGTCATTCAGTCAGTCAGTCAGTCAGTCATTCAGTCATTCAGTCAGTCAGTCATTCAGTCATTCAGTCATTCAGTCATTCAGTCAGTCAGTCAGTCAGTCAGTCAGTCATTCAGTCATTCAGTCATTCAGTCAGTCAGTCATTCAGTCATTCAGTCATTCAGTCAGTCAGTCATTCAGTCATTCAGTCATTCAGTCATTCAGTCATTCAGTCATTCAGTCATTCAGTCATTCAGTCATTCAGTCAGTCAGTCATTCAGTCAGTCAGTCAGTCAGTCAGTCAGTCATTCATTCAGTCAGTCAGTCAGTCAGTCATTCAGTCAGTCAGTCAGTCAGTCATTCAGTCAGTCAGTCATTCAGTCATTCAGTCATTCAGTCATTCAGTCAGTCAGTCAGTCAGTCAGTCAGTCATTCAGTCATTCATTCAGTCAGTCAGTCAGTCAGTCAGTCATTCAGTCATTCAGTCAGTCAGTCATTCAGTCATTCAGTCAGTCAGTCAGTCAGTCAGTCATTCAGTCAGTCAGTCAGTCAGTCATTCAGTCATTCAGTCATTCAGTCATTCAGTCATTCAGTCATTCAGTCATTCAGTCATTCAGTCATTCAGTCATTCAGTCATTCAGTCAGTCAGTCATTCAGTCATTCAGTCATTCAGTCAGTCAGTCATTCAGTCATTCAGTCATTCAGTCATTCAGTCAGTCATTCAGTCATTCAGTCATTCAGTCATTCAGTCATTCAGTCAGTCAGTCATTCAGTCAGTCAGTCATTCAGTCAGTCAGTCATTCAGTCAGTCAGTCATTCAGTCAGTCATTCAGTCAGTCAGTCAGTCAGTCATTCAGTCATTCATTCAGTCAGTCAGTCAGTCAGTCAGTCAGTCATTCAGTCATTCAGTCAGTCATTCAGTCATTCAGTCATTCAGTCATTCAGTCATTCAGTCATTCAGTCATTCAGTCATTCAGTCATTCAGTCATTCAGTCAGTCAGTCATTCAGTCAGTCAGTCAGTCAGTCAGTCAGTCATTCAGTCATTCATTCAGTCAGTCAGTCAGTCAGTCAGTCAGTCATTCAGTCATTCAGTCAGTCATTCAGTCATTCAGTCATTCAGTCAGTCATGTCATTCAGTCAGTCAGTCAGTCAGTCAGTCAGTCATTCAGTCATTCATTCAGTCAGTCAGTCAGTCAGTCAGTCATTCAGTCAGTCATTCAGTCATGTCATTCAGTCAGTCAGTCAGTCAGTCAGTCAGTCAGTCAGTCAGTCATTCAGTCATTCAGTCATTCAGTCATTCAGTCATTCAGTCATTCAGTCATTCAGTCATTCAGTCATTCAGTCATTCAGTCAGTCAGTCATTCAGTCATTCAGTCATTCAGTCATTCAGTCATTCAGTCATTCAGTCATTCAGTCATTCAGTCATTCAGTCAGTCAGTCATTCAGTCATTCAGTCATTCAGTCAGTCATTCAGTCAGTCAGTCATTCAGTCAGTCAGTCATTCAGTCATTCAGTCAGTCAGTCATTCAGTCATTCAGTCATTCAGTCAGTCAGTCAGTCAGTCATTCAGTCATTCAGTCATTCAGTCATTCAGTCAGTCATTCAGTCAGTCAGTCATTCAGTCATTCAGTCAGTCAGTCATTCAGTCATTCAGTCATTCAGTCATTCAGTCATTCAGTCATTCAGTCATTCAGTCAGTCATTCAGTCATTCAGTCATTCAGTCATTCAGTCATTCAGTCAGTCATTCAGTCATTCAGTCAGTCAGTCATTCAGTCATTCAGTCATTCAGTCATTCAGTCAGTCATTCAGTCATTCAGTCATTCAGTCATTCAGTCAGTCAGTCAGTCAGTCATTCAGTCAGTCAGTCATTCAGTCATTCAGTCAGTCAGTCAGTCAGTCAGTCAGTCAGTCAGTCAGTCATTCAGTCAGTCAGTCAGTCATTCAGTCATTCAGTCAGTCAGTCATTCAGTCAGTCAGTCAGTCAGTCAGTCAGTCATTCAGTCATTCAGTCAGTCATTCAGTCATTCAGTCATTCAGTCATTCAGTCATTCAGTCAGTCAGTCAGTCAGTCAGTCAGTCATTCAGTCATTCAGTCATTCAGTCATTCAGTCATTCAGTCATTCAGTCATTCAGTCATTCAGTCATTCAGTCATTCAGTCATTCAGTCATTCAGTCAGTCAGTCATTCAGTCATTCAGTCAGTCAGTCAGTCAGTCATTCAGTCAGTCATTCAGTCATTCAGTCAGTCAGTCAGTCAGTCATTCAGTCAGTCATTCAGTCATTCAGTCAATTCAGTCATTCAGTCATCAGTCATTCAGTCATTCAGTCAGTCAGTCATTCAGTCATCAGTCATTCAGTCATTCAGTCATTCAGTCATTCAGTCATTCAGTCATTCAGTCATTCAGTCATTCAGTCATTCAGTCATCAGTCATTCAGTCATTCAGTCATTCAGTCAGTCATGTCATTCAGTCAGTCAGTCATTCAGTCATTCAGTCATTCAGTCATTCAGTCATTCAGTCATTCAGTCAGTCATTCAGTCATTCAGTCATTCAGTCATTCAGTCATTCAGTCATTCAGTCATTCAGTCATTCAGTCATTCAGTCAGTCGTCATTCAGTCATTCATTCATTCAGTCATTCAGTCATTCAGTCATTCAGTCATTCAGTCAGTCAGTCATTCAGTCAGTCAGTCATTCAGTCATTCAGTCATTCAGTCATTCAGTCATTCAGTCATTCAGTCATTCAGTCATTCAGTCATTCAGTCAGTCAGTCATTCAGTCATTCAGTCATTCAGTCAGTCAGTCATTCAGTCATTCAGTCATTCAGTCATTCAGTCATTCAGTCATTCAGTCATTCAGTCATTCAGTCATTCAGTCAGTCAGTCATTCAGTCAGTCAGTCATTCAGTCATTCAGTCATTCAGTCAGTCATTCAGTCATTCAGTCAGTCAGTCAGTCAGTCATTCAGTCATTCAGTCAGTCAGTCAGTCAGTCATTCAGTCATTCAGTCATTCAGTCAGTCATTCAGTCATTCAGTCATTCAGTCATTCAGTCATTCAGTCATTCAGTCATTCAGTCATTCAGTCATTCAGTCATTCAGTCATTCAGTCATTCAGTCATTCAGTCATTCAGTCATTCAGTCATTCAGTCATTCAGTCATTCAGTCATTCAGTCATTCAGTCATTCAGTCATTCAGTCATTCAGTCATTCAGTCATTCAGTCAGTCAGTCATTCAGTCATTCAGTCATTCAGTCATTCAGTCATTCAGTCATTCAGTCATTCAGTCATTCAGTCAGTCATTCAGTCATTCAGTCAGTCAGTCATTCAGTCATTCAGTCAGTCAGTCATTCAGTCATTCAGTCATTCAGTCATTCAGTCATTCAGTCATTCAGTCATTCAGTCAGTCAGTCATTCAGTCATTCAGTCATTCAGTCATTCAGTCATTCAGTCATTCAGTCATTCAGTCATTCAGTCATTCAGTCATTCAGTCATTCAGTCATTCAGTCAGTCAGTCAGTCATTCAGTCATTCAGTCATTCAGTCATTCATTCAGTCAGTCAGTCATTCAGTCATTCAGTCAGTCATTCAGTCATTCAGTCATTCAGTCAGTATGTCATTCAGTCAGTCAGTCAGTCAGTCAGTCATTCAGTCATTCAGTCAGTCAGTCAGTCAGTCAGTCAGTCATTCAGTCAGTCATTCAGTCATTCAGTCATTCAGTCATTCAGTCATTCAGTCATTCAGTCAGTCAGTCATTCAGTCATTCAGTCATTCAGTCATTCAGTCATTCAGTCATTCAGTCATTCAGTCATTCAGTCATTCAGTCATTCAGTCATTCAGTCATTCAGTCATTCAGTCATCAGTCATTCAGTCATTCAGTCATTCAGTCATTCAGTCATTCAGTCATTCAGTCATTCAGTCATTCAGTCATTCAGTCATTCAGTCATTCAGTCATTCAGTCATTCAGTCATTCAGTCATTCAGTCATTCAGTCATTCAGTCATTCAGTCATTCAGTCATTCAGTCATTCAGTCATTCAGTCATTCAGTCATTCAGTCATTCAGTCATTCAGTCATTCAGTCATTCAGTCATTCAGTCATTCAGTCATTCAGTCATTCAGTCATTCAGTCATTCAGTCATTCAGTCATTCAGTCATTCAGTCATTCAGTCATTCAGTCATTCAGTCATTCAGTCATTCAGTCATTCAGTCATTCAGTCATTCAGTCATTCAGTCATTCAGTCATTCAGTCATTCAGTCAGTCAGTCATTCAGTCATTCAGTCAGTCAGTCATTCAGTCATTCAGTCATTCAGTCATTCAGTCATTCAGTCATTCAGTCATTCAGTCATTCAGTCATTCAGTCATTCAGTCATTCAGTCATTCAGTCATTCAGTCATTCAGTCATTCAGTCATTCAGTCATTCAGTCATTCAGTCATTCAGTCATTCAGTCATTCAGTCATTCAGTCATTCAGTCATTCAGTCATTCAGTCATTCAGTCAGTCAGTCAGTCAGTCATTCAGTCATTCAGTCAGTCATTCAGTCATTCAGTCATTCAGTCAGTATGTCATTCAGTCAGTCAGTCAGTCAGTCATTCAGTCATTCATTCAGTCAGTCAGTCAGTCAGTCAGTCAGTCATTCAGTCATTCAGTCAGTCATTCAGTCATTCAGTCATTCAGTCATTCAGTCATTCAGTCATTCAGTCATTCAGTCATTCAGTCATTCAGTCATTCAGTCATTCAGTCATTCAGTCATTCAGTCATTCAGTCATTCAGTCATTCAGTCATTCAGTCATTCAGTCATTCAGTCATTCAGTCATTCAGTCATTCAGTCATTCAGTCATTCAGTCATTCAGTCATTCAGTCATTCAGTCATTCAGTCATTCAGTCATTCAGTCATTCAGTCATTCAGTCATTCAGTCATTCAGTCATTCAGTCATTCAGTCATTCAGTCATTCAGTCATTCAGTCATTCAGTCATTCAGTCATTCAGTCATTCAGTCATTCAGTCATTCAGTCATTCAGTCAATCAGTCATTCAGTCATTCAGTCATTCAGTCATTCAGTCATTCAGTCATTCAGTCATTCAGTCATTCAGTCAGTATGTCATTCAGTCAGTATGTCATTCAGTCAGTATGTCATTCAGTCAGTCAGTCAGTCAGTCATTCAGTCATTCATTCAGTCAGTCAGTCAGTCAGTCAGTCAGTCATTCAGTCATTCAGTCAGTCATTCAGTCATTCAGTCATTCAGTCAGTATGTCATTCAGTCAGTCAGTCATTCAGTCAGTCAGTCAGTCAGTCAGTCATTCAGTCATTCAGTCATTCAGTCAGTCAGTCAGTCATTCAGTCATTCAGTCAGTCAGTCATTCAGTCATTCAGTCAGTCAGTCATTCAGTCATTCAGTCATTCAGTCATTCAGTCATTCAGTCAGTCATTCAGTCAGTCAGTCATTCAGTCATTCAGTCAGTCAGTCATTCAGTCATTCAGTCATTCAGTCATTCAGTCAGTCAGTCAGTCATTCAGTCATTCAGTCAGTCAGTCATTCAGTCATTCAGTCAGTCATTCAGTCATTCAGTCATCAGTCAGTCATTCAGTCATTCAGTCATTCAGTCAGTCAGTCATTCAGTCATTCAGTCATTCAGTCAGTCAGTCAGTCAGTCAGTCATTCAGTCATTCAGTCAGTCATTCAGTCATTCAGTCATTCAGTCAGTCAGTCATTCATTCAGTCAGTCAGTCAGTCAGTCAGTCAGTCATTCAGTCAGTCAGTCAGTCATTCAGTCATTCAGTCATTCAGTCATTCAGTCAGTCAGTCAGTCAGTCAGTCAGTCATTCAGTCATTCAGTCATTCAGTCATTCAGTCATTCAGTCATTCAGTCATTCAGTCATTCAGTCATTCAGTCATTCAGTCATTCAGTCATTCAGTCATTCAGTCATTCAGTCATTCAGTCAGTCAGTCATTCAGTCAGTATGTCATTCAGTCAGTATGTCAGTCAGTCAGTCAGTCATTCAGTCATTCATTCATTCAGTCAGTCAGTCAGTCAGTCAGTCAGTCAGTCATTCAGTCATTCAGTCAGTCATTCAGTCATTCAGTCATTCAGTCAGTATGTCATTCAGTCAGTCAGTCAGTCAGTCAGTCAGTCATTCAGTCATTCATTCAGTCAGTCAGTCAGTCAGTCAGTCATTCAGTCATTCAGTCAGTCATTCAGTCAGTATGTCATTCAGTCAGTCAGTCAGTCAGTCATTCAGTCAGTCAGTCAGTCAGTCAGTCAGTCAGTCAGTCAGGTCAGTCAGTCAGTCATTCAGTCAGTCAGTCAGTCAGCATTCAGTCATTCAGTCAGTCAGTCATTCAGTCATTCAGTCATTCAGTCATTCAGTCATTCAGTCATTCAGTCATTCAGTCATTCAGTCATTCAGTCATTCAGTCAGTATCAGTCATTCAAGTCAGTTCAGTCATCTCAGTCAGTCAGTCAGTCATTCAGTCATTCAGTCATTCAGTCATTCAGTCATTCAGTCAGTCAGTCAGTCAGAAGTCATTCAGTCAGTCATTCAGTCCTAGTCATTCAGTCATTCAGTCAGTCAGTCATTCAGTCATTCAGTCATTCAGTCATTCAGTAATTCAGTCATTCAGTCAGTCAGTCATTCAGGTCAGTCTAGTCAGTTCAGTCATTCAGTCATTCAGTCATTCAGATTCAGTCATTCAGTCATTCAGTCCATTCAGTCATTCTGTCATTCAGTCATTCAGTCATTCAGTCATTCTGTCATTCAGTCAGTTCAGTCATTCAGTCATTCAGTCATTCAGTCATTCAGTCATTCAGTCATTCAGTCATTCAGTCATTCAGTCATTCAGTCAGTCAGTCATTCAGTCATTCAGTCATTCAGTCAGTCAGTCATTCAGTCATTCAGTCATTCAGTCATTCAGTCATTCAGTCATTCAGTCATTCAGTCATTCAGTCATTCAGTCATTCAGTCATTCAGTCATTCAGTCATTCAGTCAGTCAGTCATTCAGTCAGTCAGTCATTCAGTCATTCAGTCAGTCATTCAGTCATTCAGTCATTCAGTCATTCAGTCATTCAGTCATTCATTCAGTCAGTCAGTCATTCAGTCATTCAGTCAGTCATTCAGTCATTCAGTCATTCAGTCAGTCAGTCATTCAGTCAGTCAGTCAGTCAGTCATTCAGTCATTCATTCAGTCAGTCAGTCAGTCAGTCAGTCAGTCATTCAGTCAGTCATTCAGTCATTCAGTCATTCAGTCATTCAGTCATTCAGTCATTCAGTCATTCAGTCATTCAGTCATTCAGTCATTCAGTCATTCAGTCATTCAGTCATTCAGTCATTCAGTCATTCAGTCATTCAGTCATTCAGTCATTCAGTCATTCAGTCATTCAGTCATTCAGTCATTCAGTCATTCAGTCATTCAGTCATTCAGTCATTCAGTCATTCAGTCATTCAGTCATTCAGTCATTCAGTCATTCAGTCATTCAGTCATTCAGTCATTCAGTCATTCAGTCATTCAGTCATTCAGTCATTCAGTCATTCAGTCATTCAGTCATTCAGTCATTCAGTCATTCAGTCATTCAGTCATTCAGTCATTCAGTCATTCAGTCATTCAGTCATTCAGTCATTCAGTCATTCAGTCATTCAGTCATTCAGTCATTCAGTCATTCAGTCATTCAGTCATTCAGTCATTCAGTCATTCAGTCAGTCATTCAGTCATTCAGTCAGTCATTCAGTCAGTCAGTCATTCAGTCAGTCAGTCATTCAGTCATTCAGTCAGTCAGTCATTCAGTCATTCAGTCATTCAGTCAGTCAGTCATTCAGTCATTCAGTCAGTCAGTCATTCAGTCATTCAGTCATTCAGTCATTCAGTCATTCAGTCATTCAGTCATTCAGTCATTCAGTCATTCAGTCAGTCAGTCATTCAGTCATTCAGTCATTCAGTCATTCAGTCATTCAGTCATTCAGTCATTCAGTCAGTCAGTCATTCAGTCATTCAGTCATTCAGTCATTCAGTCATTCAGTCATTCAGTCATTCAGTCATTCAGTCATTCAGTCAGTCAGTCAGTCATTCAGTCATTCAGTCAGTCAGTCAGTCATTCAGTCATTCAGTCAGTATGTCATTCAGTCAGTCAGTCAGTCAGTCATTCAGTCAGTCATTCAGTCAGTCAGTCAGTCAGTCAGTCAGTCATTCAGTCATTCAGTCAGTCATTCAGTCATTCAGTCATTCAGTCATTCAGTCATTCAGTCATTCAGTCATTCAGTCATTCAGTCATTCAGTCATTCAGTCATTCAGTCATTCAGTCATTCAGTCATTCAGTCATTCAGTCATTCAGTCATTCAGTCATTCAGTCATTCAGTCATTCAGTCATTCAGTCATTCAGTCATTCAGTCATTCAGTCATTCAGTCATTCAGTCATTCAGTCATTCAGTCATTCAGTCATTCAGTCATTCAGTCATTCAGTCATTCAGTCATTCAGTCATTCAGTCATTCAGTCATTCAGTCATTCAGTCATTCAGTCATTCAGTCATTCAGTCATTCAGTCATTCAGTCATTCAGTCATTCAGTCATTCAGTCATTCAGTCATTCAGTCATTCAGTCATTCAGTCATTCAGTCATTCAGTCATTCAGTCATTCAGTCATTCAGTCAGTCAGTCATTCAGTCAGTCAGTCATTCAGTCAGTCAGTCATTCAGTCATTCAGTCATTCAGTCATTCAGTCATTCAGTCATTCAGTCATTCAGTCATTCAGTCATTCAGTCATTCAGTCATTCAGTCATTCAGTCATTCAGTCATTCAGTCATTCAGTCATTCAGTCATTCAGTCATTCAGTCATTCAGTCATTCAGTCATTCAGTCATTCAGTCATTCAGTCATTCAGTCATTCAGTCATTCAGTCATTCAGTCATTCAGTCATTCAGTCATTCAGTCAGTCAGTCAGTCATTCAGTCATTCAGTCATTCAGTCATTCAGTCATTCAGTCATTCAGTCAGTCAGTCATTCAGTCATTCAGTCATTCAGTCATTCAGTCAGTCATTCAGTCATTCAGTCATTCAGTCATTCAGTCATTCAGTCAGTCATTCAGTCATTCAGTCATTCAGTCATTCAGTCATTCAGTCATTCAGTCATTCAGTCATTCAGTCATTCAGTCATTCAGTCATTCAGTCATTCAGTCATTCAGTCATTCAGTCATTCAGTCATTCAGTCATTCAGTCATTCAGTCATTCAGTCATTCAGTCATTCAGTCATTCAGTCATTCAGTCATTCAGTCATTCAGTCATTCAGTCATTCAGTCATTCAGTCATTCAGTCATTCAGTCATTCAGTCATTCAGTCAGTCATTCAGTCAGTCAGTCAGTCAGTCATTCAGTCATTCAGTCAGTCAGTCAGTCAGTCATTCAGTCATTCAGTCAGTCAGTCATTCAGTCATTCAGTCATTCAGTCAGTCAGTCATTCAGTCATTCAGTCAGTCAGTCAGTCAGTCATTCAGTCATTCAGTCAGTCATTCAGTCATTCAGTCATTCAGTCATTCAGTCAGTCAGTCAGTCAGTCAGTCATTCAGTCATTCAGTCATTCAGTCATTCAGTCATTCAGTCATTCAGTCATTCAGTCATTCAGTCAGTCATTCAGTCATTCAGTCATTCAGTCATTCAGTCATTCAGTCATTCAGTCATTCAGTCATTCAGTCATTCAGTCAGTATGTCATTCAGTCAGTATGTCATTCAGTCAGTCAGTCAGTCAGTCAGTCATTCATTCAGTCAGTCAGTCAGTCAGTCAGTCAGTCATTCAGTCATTCAGTCAGTCATTCAGTCATTCAGTCATTCAGTCAGTCAGTCATTCAGTCATTCAGTCAGTCAGTCAGTCAGTCATTCAGTCATTCAGTCAGTCAGTCAGTCAGTCAGTCATTCAGTCATTCAGTCATTCAGTCATTCAGTCATTCAGTCATTCAGTCATTCAGTCAGTCAGTCAGTCATTCAGTCATTCAGTCATTCAGTCATTCAGTCATTCAGTCATTCAGTCATTCAGTCATTCAGTCATTCAGTCATTCAGTCATTCAGTCATTCAGTCAGTCAGTCATTCAGTCATTCAGTCATTCAGTCATTCAGTCAGTCAGTCAGTCATTCAGTCATTCAGTCAGTCAGTCATTCAGTCATTCAGTCATTCAGTCATTCAGTCATTCAGTCAGTCATTCAGTCAGTCAGTCATTCAGTCATTCAGTCATTCAGTCATTCAGTCATTCAGTCATTCAGTCATTCAGTCATTCAGTCATTCAGTCATTCAGTCATTCAGTCATTCAGTCATTCAGTCATTCAGTCATTCAGTCATTCAGTCATTCAGTCATTCAGTCAGTCAGTCATTCAGTCAGTCAGTCATTCAGTCAGTCAGTCATTCAGTCAGTCAGTCAGTCAGTCATTCAGTCATTCATTCAGTCAGTCAGTCAGTCAGTCAGTCATTCAGTCATTCAGTCATTCAGTCATTCAGTCATTCAGTCATTCAGTCATTCAGTCATTCAGTCATTCAGTCATTCATTCAGTCATTCAGTCATTCAGTCATTCAGTCATTCAGTCATTCAGTCAGTCATTCAGTCATTCAGTCATTCAGTCATTCAGTCATTCAGTCATTCAGTCAGTCTGTCATTCAGTCATTCAGTCAGTCAGTCAGTCATTCAGTCATTCAGTCATTCAGTCATTCAGTCATTCAGTCATTCAGTCATTCAGTCATTCAGTCATTCAGTCAGTCAGTCATTCAGTCATTCAGTCAGTCTGTCATTCAGTCATTCAGTCATTCAGTCATTCAGTCATTCAGTCATTCAGTCATTCAGTCAGTCAGTCATTCAGTCAGTCAGTCATTCAGTCATTCAGTCATTCAGTCATTCAGTCATTCAGTCAGTCAGTCATTCAGTCATTCAGTCATTCAGTCAGTCAGTCATTCAGTCAGTCAGTCATTCAGTCATTCAGTCATTCAGTCAGTCATTCAGTCATTCAGTCAGTATGTCATTCAGTCAGTCAGTCAGTCAGTCATTCAGTCATTCATTCAGTCAGTCAGTCAGTCAGTCAGTCAGTCATTCAGTCATTCAGTCATTCAGTCAGTCAGTCATTCAGTCAGTCAGTCAGTCAGTCATTCATTCAGTCAGTCAGTCAGTCAGTCAGTCAGTCAGTCAGTCAGTCATTCAGTCATTCAGTCAGTCATTCAGTCATTCAGTCATTCAGTCAGTATGTCATTCAGTCATTCAGTCATTCAGTCATTCAGTCATTCAGTCATTCAGTCATTCAGTCATTCAGTCATTCAGTCATTCAGTCATTCAGTCATTCAGTCAGTCAGTCAGTCAGTCATTCAGTCATTCAGTCAGTCATTCAGTCATTCAGTCATTCAGTCAGTATGTCATTCAGTCAGTCAGTCAGTCAGTCAGTCAGTCATTCATTCAGTCAGTCAGTCAGTCAGTCAGTCAGTCATTCAGTCATTCAGTCAGTCATTCAGTCATTCAGTCATTCAGTCATTCAGTCATTCAGTCATTCAGTCAGTCAGTCATTCAGTCATTCAGTCAGTCAGTCATTCAGTCATTCAGTCATTCAGTCAGTCATTCAGTCATTCAGTCATTCAGTCATTCAGTCATTCAGTCATTCAGTCATTCAGTCATTCAGTCATTCAGTCATTCAGTCATTCAGTCATTCAGTCATTCAGTCATTCAGTCATTCAGTCATTCAGTCATTCAGTCATTCAGTCATTCAGTCAGTCAGTCATTCAGTCATTCAGTCATTCAGTCATTCAGTCATTCAGTCAGTCATTCAGTCATTCAGTCATTCAGTCATTCAGTCATTCAGTCATTCAGTCATTCAGTCATTCAGTCATTCAGTCATTCAGTCATTCAGTCATTCAGTCATTCAGTCATTCAGTCATTCAGTCATTCAGTCATTCAGTCATTCAGTCATTCAGTCATTCAGTCATTCAGTCATTCAGTCATTCAGTCATTCAGTCATTCAGTCATTCAGTCATCAGTCATTCAGTCATTCAGTCATTCAGTCATTCAGTCATTCAGTCATTCAGTCAGTCATTCAGTCATTCAGTCATTCAGTCATTCAGTCAGTCAGTCATTCAGTCAGTCAGTCAGTCAGTCAGTCAGTCAGTCAGTCATTCAGTCATTCAGTCATTCAGTCATTCAGTCATTCAGTCATTCAGTCATTCATTCATTCATTCAGTCATTCAGTCATTCAGTCATTCAGTCATTCAGTCATTCAGTCATTCAGTCATTCAGTCATTCAGTCATTCAGTCATTCAGTCATTCAGTCATTCAGTCATTCAGTCATTCAGTCATTCAGTCATTCAGTCATTCAGTCAGTCAGTCATTCAGTCATTCAGTCAGTCAGTCATTCAGTCATTCAGTCATTCAGTCATTCAGTCATTCAGTCATTCAGTCAGTCAGTCATTCAGTCAGTCAGTCATTCAGTCAGTCAGTCATTCATTCAGTCAGTTCAGTCATTCAGTCATTCAGTCAGTCAGTCAGTCATTCAGTCATTCAGTCAGTCAGTCATTCAGTCAGTCAGTCAGTCAGTCAGTCATTCAGTCATTCAGTCATTCAGTCATTCAGTCATTCAGTCAGTCAGTCAGTCAGTCATTCAGTCATTCAGTCATTCAGTCATTCAGTCAGTCAGTCATTCAGTCAGTCAGTCAGTCATTCAGTCATTCAGTCAGTCAGTCAGTCAGTCATTCAGTCATTCAGTCATTCAGTCATTCAGTCATTCAGTCAGTCAGTCAGTCAGTCAGTCGTCAGTCAGTCAGTCATTCAGTCATTCAGTCATTCAGTCATTCAGTCATTCAGTCATTCAGTCAGTCAGTCAGTCAGTCATTCAGTCATTCAGTCAGTCAGTCATTCAGTCATTCAGTCAGTCAGTCATTCAGTCATTCAGTCAGTCATTCAGTCATTCAGTCAGTCAGTCATTCAGTCAGTCAGTCATTCAGTCAGTCAGTCAGTCAGTCATTCAGTCATTCAGTCAGTCATTCAGTCATTCAGTCATTCAGTCATTCAGTCATTCAGTCATTCAGTCATTCAGTCATTCAGTCAGTCAGTCATTCAGTCATTCAGTCATTCAGTCATTCAGTCATTCAGTCATTCAGTCATTCAGTCATTCAGTCATTCAGTCATTCAGTCATTCAGTCATTCAGTCAGTCAGTCATTCAGTCAGTCAGTCATTCAGTCAGTCAGTCAGTCATTCAGTCATTCAGTCAGTCAGTCATTCAGTCAGTCAGTCAGTCAGTCATTCAGTCATTCAGTCAGTCATTCAGTCATTCAGTCATTCAGTCATTCAGTCATTCAGTCATTCAGTCATTGAGTCAGTCAGTCAGTCAGTCATTCAGTCATTCATTCAGTCAGTCAGTCAGTCAGTCAGTCATTCAGTCAGTCATTCAGTTAGTATGTCATTCAGTCAGTCAGTCAGTCAGTCAGTCAGTCAGTCAGTCATTCAGTCATTCATTCATTCAATCATTCAGTCATTCAGTCATTCAGTCATTCAATCATTCAGTCATTCAGTCATTCAGTCAGTCAGTCATTCAGTCAGTCATTCAGTCATTCAGTCATTCAGTCATTCAGTCATTCAGTCATTCAGTCAGTCTGTCATTCAGTCAGTATGTCATTCAGTCAGTATGTCATTCAGTCAGTATGTC
The DNA here is from genome assembly GCA_030390025.1 of Squalus acanthias. NCBI lineage: Eukaryota > Metazoa > Chordata > Chondrichthyes > Squaliformes > Squalidae > Squalus > Squalus acanthias. The sequence goes on along the minus strand of JASTWF010000498.1, from coordinate 264,668 downwards.
ATTCAGTCAGTATGTCATTCAGTCAGTCAGTCAGTCAGTCATTCAGTCATTCAGTCAGTCAGTCAGTCAGTCAGTCAGTCTGTCAGTCATTCAGTCATTCAGTCAGTCATTCAGTCATTCAGTCATCAGTCATTCAGTCGTTCAGTCGTTCAGTCGTTCAGTCGTTCAGTCATTCAGTCAGTCAGTCAGTCATTCAGTCATTCAGTCATTCAGTCATTCAGTCATTCAGTCATTCAGTCATTCAGTCATTCAGTCATTCAGTCAGTCAGTCATTCAGTCATTCAGTCATTCAGTCATTCAGTCATTCAGTCAGTCAGTCATTCAGTCATTCAGTCATTCAGTCATTCAGTCATTCAGTCAGTCAGTCAGTCAGTCATTCAGTCATTCAGTCAGTCAGTCAGTCAGTCATTCAGTCAGTCAGTCATTCAGTCATTCAGTCAGTCAGTCATTCAGTCATTCAGTCAGTCAGTCAGTCATTCAGTCATTCAGTCAGTCAGTCAGTCATTCAGTCATTCAGTCAGTCAGTCATTCAGTCATTCAGTCATTCAGTCATTCAGTCATTCAGTCAGTCAGTCAGTCATTCAGTCATTCAGTCATTCAGTCAGTCATTCAGTCATTCAGTCATTCAGTCATTCAGTCATTCAGTCATTCAGTCATTCAGTCATTCAGTCATTCAGTCATTCAGTCATTCAGTCATTCAGTCAGTCAGTCAGTCAGTCAGTCAGTCATTCAGTCATTCATTCAGTCAGTCAGTCAGTCAGTCAGTCAGTCATTCAGTCATTCAGTCATTCAGTCATTCAGTCATTCAGTCATTCAGTCAGTCAGTCATTCAGTCATTCAGTCAGTCAGTCATTCAGTCATTCAGTCAGTCAGTCAGTCAGTCAGTCAGTCAGTCATTCAGTCAGTCATTCAGTCAGTCATTCAGTCATTCAGTCATTCAGTCAGTCAGTCATTCAGTCAGTCAGTCATTCAGTCATTCAGTCATTCAGTCATTCAGTCAGTCAGTCATTCAGTCATTCAGTCATTCAGTCATTCAGTCAGTCATCAGTCATTCAGTCATTCAGTCATTCAGTCATTCAGTCATTCAGTCATTCAGTCATTCAGTCAGTCATTCAGTCATTCAGTCATCAGTCATTCAGTCATTCAGTCATTCAGTCATTCAGTCAGTCATTCAGTCAGTCAGTCATTCAGTCAGTCAGTCAGTCAGTCATTCAGTCATTCAGTCATTCAGTCAGTCAGTCAGTCAGTCAGTCAGTCAGTCATTCAGTCATTCAGTCAGTCATTCAGTCATTCAGTCATTCAGTCATTCAGTCATTCAGTCATTCAGTCATTCAGTCAGTATGTCATTCAGTCATTCAGTCATTCAGTCATTCAGTCAGTAAGTCATTCAGTCAGTCAGTCATTCAGTCAGTCAGTCATTCAGTCAGTCAGTCATTCAGTCAGTCAGTCATTCAGTCAGTCAGTCAGTCAGTCATTCAGTCATTCATTCAGTCAGTCAGTCAGTCAGTCAGTCATTCAGTCATTCAGTCAGTCATTCAGTCATTCAGTCATTCAGTCATTCAGTCATTCAGTCATTCAGTCATTCAGTCATTCAGTCATTCAGTCAGTCAGTCATTCAGTCATTCAGTCATTCAGTCATTCAGTCATTCAGTCATTCAGTCATTCAGTCATTCAGTCATTCAGTCATTCAGTCATTCAGTCATTCAGTCATTCAGTCATTCAGTCAGTATGTCATTCAGTCATTCAGTCATTCAGTCATTCAGTCAGTCATTCAGTCATTCAGTCATTCAGTCATTCAGTCATTCAGTCATTCAGTCAGTCAGTCATTCAGTCATTCAGTCATTCAGTCATTCAGTCATTCAGTCATTCAGTCATTCAGTCATTCAGTCATTCAGTCATTCAGTCATTCAGTCATTCAGTCATTCAGTCATTCAGTCATTCAGTCATTCAGTCATTCAGTCATTCAGTCATTCAGTCATTCAGTCATTCAGTCATTCAGTCATTCAGTCATTCAGTCATTCAGTCATTCAGTCATTCAGTCATTCAGTCATTCATTCAGTCAGTCAGTCAGTCATTCAGTCATTCAGTCAGTCATTCAGTCAGTCAGTCATTCAGTCAGTCAGTCATTCAGTCAGTCAGTCAGTCAGTCAGTCATTCAGTCATTCATTCAGTCAGTCAGTCAGTCAGTCAGTCAGTCATTCAGTCATTCAGTCAGTCATTCAGTCATTCAGTCATTCAGTCATTCAGTCATTCAGTCATTCAGTCATTCAGTCATTCAGTCATTCAGTCATTCAGTCATTCAGTCATTCAGTCATTCAGTCATTCAGTCAGTCATTCAGTCATTCAGTCATTCAGTCATTCAGTCATTCAGTCATTCAGTCATTCAGTCATTCAGTCATTCAGTCATTCAGTCATTCAGTCATTCAGTCATTCAGTCATTCAGTCATTCAGTCATTCAGTCAGTCATTCAGTCATTCAGTCATTCAGTCATTCAGTCATTCAGTCATTCAGTCATTCAGTCATTCAGTCATTCAGTCATTCAGTCATTCAGTCATTCAGTCATTCAGTCATTCAGTCATTCAGTCATTCAGTCATTCAGTCATTCAGTCATTCAGTCATTCAGTCATTCAGTCATTCAGTCATTCAGTCATTCAGTCATTCAGTCATTCAGTCATTCAGTCATTCAGTCATTCAGTCATTCAGTCATTCAGTCATTCAGTCATTCAGTCATTCAGTCATTCAGTCAGTCAGTCATTCAGTCAGTCAGTCATTCAGTCATTCAGTCATTCAGTCAGTCAGTCATTCAGTCATTCAGTCATTCAGTCATTCAGTCATTCAGTCAGTCAGTCATTCAGTCATTCAGTCAGTCAGTCAGTCATTCAGTCATTCAGTCATTCAGTCAGTCAGTCAGTCAGTCATTCAGTCATTCAGTCAGTCAGTCATTCAGTCATTCAGTCAGTCATTCAGTCATTCAGTCATTCAGTCAGTCAGTCATTCAGTCATTCAGTCATTCAGTCAGTCAGTCATTCAGTCATTCAGTCAGTCAGTCAGTCATTCAGTCAGTCAGTCATTCAGTCATTCAGTCAGTCAGTCAGTCAGTCATTCAGTCAGTCAGTCATTCAGTCATTCAGTCATTCAGTCAGTCAGTCATTCAGTCAGTCAGTCAGTCAGTCAGTCATTCATTCAGTCAGTCAGTCAGTCAGTCAGTCAGTCATTCAGTCATTCAGTCAGTCAGTCAGTCAGTCAGTCATTCAGTCATTCAGTCAGTCATTCAGTCATTCAGTCATTCAGTCATTCAGTCATTCAGTCATTCAGTCATTCAGTCATTCAGTCATTCAGTCATTCAGTCATTCAGTCAGTCAGTCATTCAGTCAGTCATTCAGTCATTCAGTCATCCAGTCATTCAGTCATTCAGTCATTCAGTCATTCAGTCATTCAGTCATTCAGTCATTCAGTCATTCAGTCATTCAGTCATTCAGTCATTCAGTCATTCAGTCATTCAGTCATTCAGTCATTCAGTCATTCAGTCATTCAGTCATTCAGTCATTCAGTCATTCAGTCATTCAGTCATTCAGTCATTCAGTCATTCAGTCATTCAGTCATTCAGTCATTCAGTCATTCAGTCATTCAGTCATTCAGTCATTCAGTCATTCAGTCATTCAGTCAGTCAGTCATTCAGTCAGTCAGTCAGTCAGTCAGTCAGTCATTCAGTCATTCAGTCATTCAGTCATTCAGTCAGTCATTCAGTCATTCAGTCAGTCAGTCAGTCAGTCATTCAGTCAGTCAGTCAGTCAGTCAGTCAGTCATTCAGTCATTCAGTCAGTCAGTCATTCAGTCATTCAGTCATTCAGTCAGTCAGTCATTCAGTCATTCAGTCATTCAGTCATTCAGTCATTCAGTCATTCAGTCATTCAGTCATTCAGTCAGTCATTCAGTCATTCAGTCATTCAGTCATTCAGTCATTCAGTCATTCAGTCATTCAGTCATTCAGTCATTCAGTCATTCAGTCATTCAGTCATTCAGTCAGTCATTCAGTCATTCAGTCATTCAGTCATTCAGTCATTCAGTCAGTCAGTCATTCAGTCAGTCAGTCATTCAGTCATTCAGTCATTCAGTCATTCAGTCAGTCAGTCATTCAGTCAGTCATCAGTCATTCAGTCATTCAGTCATTCAGTCATTCAGTCAGTCAGTCAGTCAGTCATTCAGTCATTCATTCAGTCAGTCAGTCAGTCAGTCATTCAGTCATTCAGTCAGTCATTCAGTCATTCAGTCATTCAGTCAGTATGTCATTCAGTCAGTCAGTCAGTCAGTCAGTCAGTCATTCAGTCATTCAGTCAGTCATTCAGTCATTCAGTCATTCAGTCATTCAGTCAGTCAGTCAGTCAGTCAGTCAGTCATTCAGTCATTCAGTCATTCAGTCATTCAGTCATTCAGTCATTCAGTCATTCAGTCATTCAGTCATTCAGTCATTCAGTCATTCAGTCATTCAGTCATTCAGTCATTCAGTCATTCAGTCATTCAGTCAGTCAGTCATTCAGTCATTCAGTCAGTCAGTCAGTCAGTCATTCAGTCATTCAGTCATTCAGTCAGTCAGTCAGTCAGTCAGTCAGTCATTCAGTCATTCAGTCAGTCATTCAGTCATTCAGTCATTCAGTCAGTCAGTCATTCAGTCAGTCAGTCAGTCAGTCAGTCAGTCATTCAGTCATTCATTCAGTCAGTCAGTCAGTCATTCAGTCATTCAGTCATTCAGTCAGTCAGTCATTCAGTCAGTCAGTCAGTCAGTCAGTCATTCAGTCAGTCAGTCAGTCAGTCAGTCAGTCATTCAGTCATTCAGTCATTCAGTCATTCAGTCATTCATTCAGTCATTCAGTCAGTCAGTCATTCAGTCATTCAGTCATTCAGTCATTCAGTCATTCAGTCATTCAGTCATTCAGTCAGTCAGTCATTCAGTCATTCAGTCAGTCAGTCATTCAGTCATTCAGTCATTCAGTCATTCAGTCATTCAGTCAGTCAGTCATTCAGTCAGTCATTCAGTCAGTCAGTCATTCAGTCAGTCAGTCATTCAGTCAGTCAGTCATTCAGTCAGTCAGTCAGTCAGTCATTCAGTCATTCATTCAGTCAGTCAGTCAGTCAGTCAGTCATTCAGTCATTCAGTCATTCAGTCATTCAGTCATTCAGTCATTCAGTCAGTCAGTCATTCAGTCATTCAGTCAGTCAGTCATTCAGTCATTCAGTCATTCAGTCAGTCAGTCATTCAGTCATTCAGTCATTCAGTCAGTCATTCAGTCATTCAGTCATTCAGTCAGTCAGTCAGTCAGTCATTCAGTCAGTCAGTCATTCAGTCATTCAGTCAGTCAGTCATTCAGTCAGTCAGTCAGTCATTCAGTCATTCAGTCAGTCATTCAGTCATTCAGTCATTCAGTCATTCAGTCATTCAGTCATTCAGTCATTCAGTCATTCAGTCAGTCAGTCATTCAGTCATTCAGTCAGTCAGTCATTCAGTCATTCAGTCAGTCAGTCATTCAGTCATTCAGTCATTCAGTCAGTCATTCAGTCATTCAGTCAGTCAGTCATTCAGTCAGTCAGTCAGTCAGTCAGTCATTCAGTCAGTCAGTCATTCAGTCATTCAGTCAGTCAGTCATTCAGTCATTCAGTCAGTCAGTCAGTCATTCAGTCATTCAGTCAGT
>JASTWF010000498.1:234296-258781 GCA_030390025.1 Squalus acanthias | reverse complement strand
GTTTGTAAGGGATACTCTCCTGACCCTGCGTGTCTCGTGGCCTGTGAGGTTCACGCGGCTCTGTGCAGCCTGTATGTCAGTGCGGGTCTAGGCCTGGTCTCCAGCCAGTCTGGGAACACTAGACACCCCTGTGAGTGGTTCGAATCACTCTCCCTTACGGTTCTAGACACTGGACTTAGATGCGAGAGCAGTAATGGAGATAAAACTCATGTAGACTTGGTTTGAACGGTACGAAATGGAAAATCTTTATTGCATGATACTTAAAATTATGAAATACATGTCATATGCACAGATTAATGACAGTACAATCTTACAAACAGTTATAATCACTCTTAGGGAAACGAGGAACGACCAGCACAACGTAAATAGGGCACACATTACAAATATCCTTAATCTTTAAACCCTCCCCTATCAATAACTATCCTAAAACTAGCTTCGTAGGATCCCGAGACTCATGCTCACCACTCGTAATAACTCGGAGAAATCCCGAATAGCTGATCGGATGTTTTTCACCGCAGCACCCACGTGTTGGTCAGGAGATCTCCTGGTCCCACTTGTTTACTGCTTCTGCTGCTCGGTCAGTCGGCTGGACCGTCCGCTGTAGTGAAGACCTCTGTTGGTGGACTTACAGGTTAGTCGTGGAGCACCGTTGTCAATATCACTGATACGATGTGTTTGCACAGTCCAGTTATCATCGATGCAATATGTCTTGTTAAAGAAGAAAACTTCCTGTCGAGAAGACTTGGCTGATCGACCTACAGGCGCGGTCGGGATTTACTGACCGTGGCGATGGATAAGGTCTTCTTCTCTTCTCCTCTCATCTCATCTCATCTCATCTCATCTCATCCCGGGCCTTCGGTTCCGCTGCCAGCTACCAACATAGGTCTTTGCAACAGTCTTTTACCCAGGAGCAGCCACGAGGTTACGAATCGACCGGATAAAACACAGGAGCAGCCACGATGATAACAGCAGCGGCAAGAGTCAAGAGCAAAAGAGCAAGAGTCACGAACACGAGGCAAGAGAGCGAATGGACGGTTTGGGCCTGCAATTATAGTGCACAGTTCTTCCGTTTCCCGCCCAACTACAATGTCCATTCTTTTGTTTAAGGTTTGGCGCCCAAAAATGTCCTGTATGGGTGATCTCTGTCCTTAATGGGTTTCGGGGCTACTCCTGAATGTTTGAGTACCTGTTAATATTTCTCCCATTGTTAAATCGGTCGGTGTTCCCCCTGGAGGGGTTTGGGGCTTCCAAGTGTCCTGTATAACTACCTGCTAACGGCTCTCTCATCGTAGAGCCGTTGGGAGTTTACATATTAATGTCCTTTGGATGGGCCCTTGATGGCTTTCCTTTGTACCTGGGAGACCGATCCCAGTATCGATGTTTATACTGTAAACCCATAATGTCCTGGGTATTGTCTTCACTGTGCTGAATCGTTATCGATCCTGCAAAAATGTTTATTGGAACGCCATCTTGTCTGCCTGCCGAAAAGTCTCGAATGTTCTGTCACGCGGTGCGGCGGCCATTTTACAGGCTGCTTGTGTCCAATTTAAACCTGACAGCATTCCGCTGAAATAAAAGCTGTTTTGAACGAAACTTGTGTTTTCTCCTTATAAAAATGAAATCGCGATAATTGCGAATTCTACAGTCCCTCCTGTTGATGCGAATAACTCCGCTTATCGTATCAAAAATCTCAGTGGTGAGCAATCTTATCTCGATTTCACTCCGAATCCAGTAAATTAATCCCATAAAATTTTAACTTCACTAGGGTCTCTGTGTCGTCCTATTTCCCAAGAAAAATCACATTTTATATCACCTTAGGCATCATTTGCCCTTAAACTTACACCACTTGTCTTCCTTCCCGGCGTAACCAGGCCGATACCTCACGCATCACCTGTATATTTGTCTTTTATTCAGGGAAAGGAAAAACAAAACCCAAAAACCAAACAATCAACACCATCACCAAAATAAACAAATCCCGACTCTTAAACATGTCGAGTTTCCAACGTATTTACACTGAGTACAAACTTCCGCGGCGCACGTGGCGAGCGGGAGTGACGCCGTTTTCCCATTACACTGCGCTCTCATCGTGCACGCGCACGTAACGTTCTCGCCACTCTCCCGTGTTCTCATGCTTGGTGAGGCGCTTGTCTCTTTTACAATGTATGAACAAAAGGTATACTACAATAAACACTTGACAGACGACTAAAATGTGGGAGGCTATTCTGACCCATGAGGGCACTTCAATATTCGTGAACAGATTCCACCACGGTGGAACCACTATGTCCAAAATGTCTGTACCTATCTCGACGGTTTTCTGTTCTAATGTATAGAAATGCTTTTGTGACACCGCGACGGCTTTCAGAAGTTTGGTTAAATGCTCAGGGAGAGGGGGAACGAGGTACCCAAAATGTGCGACAAATCGCTGCAAGTCGGTAAAATTCTCTTTTACTGTGAGATGAACAGTGGATGGTTCAGGGATTGGGATAATTCGCTGTTGTGCTACTTGAACTTCAGCCCTGGGTTTAAAACAGAAACTGCTGTCACTCACCGGACACCGGCTACGGTTTCCATGCTGGTAGTGTTGCGCTGCAGTGGTAACACAATATGTTCCACCCCCGATGTATGCTACCTGCGGAGGCACATGATCTTGTGCCATTGCCTCCATGGTGCAATTCATGGACTTGGCGCCAGCCGTTCTGAACCCGCACTGTGGTGTTAAAAAGGCATTCAAGTGCTGGGGGCACAGTATTATGTGTGCTCCCCTGCCACGACAACCAGAGAGATCTGTACCTGTCATCGTTTGCTCCCAGCGGATGACGTAAGGTGGAACCGCTGCATAACGAATGTGGGCTCCCCCCTGAATGACACCGATGTTCTCTACCCGATACACCGGGGCGGGCTTTGCTGTGTTGCCCAAAACCGGCATGCGTAATACTATTCCCATAATAGTATGGTTTGAACGTCCGCAGTCCACGGGGACTGGGTAAGCTTCTGAAGCTAGCCTGAGCTGGCACGGACTTAATGCATTCTGAAAAGGGTGGAGCGCCCGCAGGTGTTTGTTACTTATCCAGGACGGGACCAAACCTTGTTTTAAATCCTCCAAATTACTGCGGCCCTCGCCCAGTAACCACGCCCCGTAAAGCACGCACACCTCGTTCTGCGCAGCTTGATCGGATGCATTCCGATCTTCCCTAATCAGGGCATTTACCGTACGCGCATGTTTCTCCAGCTCTGCTATAATCTCTTTTAAGTGTAGTGTCATGGCTTGGTCCTCGTGCAGACCCGACCCTACCACTTTATTCTCATCTGTAAGAATATCCTTTAACTGTGTTTTTAAACCATTAATCTGGGTCTGCAGCTCCACACTGTCTAGAGCGTTGACCACAGATGTCCCTGTGTTAAAAGCAGTGAACGCATCGTTCACCAAACCCCTTCTTTGCCTCCCTACTTGGTCCAAAACTTCCTGCGGTGCGGTGTATAAACTTGTCTTATCGATTTCTGCAAAATCAAACTCGTAAAATTGCCTGAACATCTTGGTCAACAGGATCTGGTACAACTGTTCCGTCTTTTTGGGGCACCACTCTGGTAACCGTACCTCAGTGAGATTTAAAATCACCGAGGCCACCGCGTAATGTACCCCCTGAAATAGTATCTGGTCTGTGGGGACCAGTACCAAACCGTTCCCGGGTCCCTTACTAGTTTTAGGGCACCCTTCTTCCTCAGTTAGAACTACCGGAATCGTGGGCGGGGCTTTGCGTGGGCGCGTAATGAGCTCAGTGGCATTTACTGGGATCGGAGAGTATGGGGCTCCGCACCCCCTGGTGCTCGCATCCCACCTCATCCCCTGTCCGTTATCCTGCCACTGGTTAATAAAGAATATGGAGATGCCTTTGGGGCAAACGTACTTTGACCCCCACATACAAACATAAATCCCCTCATCTGGTTCCCACCATTTGTCCCAACAGACTTTCACTTGTCCATCTGTCCCCGTAATTGTCCGATGGGTATTATTACCCAGTCGTTCCCACTCGACCGAAGAGTTCCTCATAGTTTTGCTCAGCTTTCGCAGCCACCACCATCGGCTCAATGGGACATTCCCACTGCAGGTCAAACAAATCCGTTTGCCGACGGTGACGCTGATCCTGGGTGCGATGATCCGTACTTTGGGGCACATTAAAGAAGTCTCTTTGTAGGCGAACCCCGATGTGCTGGAATACTCCGTTGAGTTCGTTCCCAGCCATCCTGGCCACCTTCCCTTGTGGAAATAGGTGCTGGTCCCTTCTGCCTTCCGTCTTCCGGTCCCATCCACCGCGATGGGGGCCGTGTCCCCGGAACATCCAAACACCACGACATCCTTGGTGAGGCCCCGATAGGCCAATCCACATCCGATTGCCACGAGCAAAACTAGAAGTCGTTCCATCCTTCCTTGGTTCCTGTGATCAGATAGAATGAGGTAGCCAGCCTCGCAAAAAGTCTCTGGCTTTTGTGAAGGGTGAGCGGGTCCCCTGACCTCGCCTCACGTAAACTTCAACGTTTGCTAAATAGACTTCCTCTAAACCTAGCCTTAAAACTCCCATCATTTTATCGTTATCTGTTAAAACACTACAAACTTAACCTTATTAAAACTACTTAAAACTTTAAACTAAAACTTAAAACCTTAAACTAATAACTTTACAATGCCGCCCGTTCTCAGGGCGGCCCCTTTAAATCCTGAGAAGGCTGCTGCGAGCTCTTCCCGACGGTGGGAGGGCACTGACCCTTCCCTCTGATCTGCCGCAGCCTGTTGCTGCGCTGACCCTTTCCTCTGATCTGCCGCAGCCTGTTACTGCTCCGATGTGGCCTGTCTCTACCCGGGTTATCTTAACCTGAAACTTACGCCCTGGGGCAGCCTGGGGACCTGACCACACCTTCCTGGGCTGGGGTACTCTGCTTGACCTACGGGGAATTGCTATGGGCGGGGGCTCCGTGACGGACGGACCGGGTCCCGAGACCTTCAACGGGATGACCTGGGGTTCCATCACAGGCGCCAGCCCCGCCTCCGCTGACTCCGCCTCCCTAACCTCGGGGCTGGCAGTTCGGGGCCCCGCCCTGCTCGGCCCAGCAGGCGGCCCTTCACTCGCGAACTCTGCCTCCCCTGAGGACTGGACGTTCAAAGCGGGCGGCCACACCTCTGGGAACCACATAGCGGCTGGCCCGGCCTCCTCTAGCTCCTTCCTCCTGCTGTCGGGACCTGCAGCTTGTGTGTCCACCCCGTATGGATCTCTACCTAGCGGCCCCAATCCTTCCAGACCGTTCCTCTGAAACCACCCGTCATCATCACTATGCTCATCTGCACTATCCTCATCTGACCAGGGTACCCTGGGGTCCTCGTCATCTAGCCCCCAACTCCAGAAAAACGCTGCATGATCGTCCGGGATGTCCCTTCCCCTGATGCAAGCTGCTACGCCTGCCTGTGTGCCTTGTGGTCCTACCTGGGGCTGTGTTTTCCCATTGGCGGGATTTACCCCTGTAGTTTTCCCTTGCGCACCCGGCTGGTACAGTTTACATTGGTTTATGTGGAACCACTTAGTGCGCCGAGGTACTTTTACGGCGTAAACCATGGGACTTCGCCTTGTCTACAATGTTGTAGGGTCCCATATACAGTGGTTCCAGACTCCCTACTCTGGCGTAGTTTCTGACCATGACCTGGTCTCCTACTTCCCACTCCCGCGTTTTGCGGGGTTCCAGCAACAAGCGATTGCCCTGGTGCTGCCTTCCCATGTTCCCAGCCGCCTGCTCATAAACTTGCTTCAGGCGCTCCAAGAGAGTTTGGGCGAACTTGTCCCTGCTGATCTCTTGAAGCTGACCCTCAGTGAGCACCGGGGCTAGCACATGGGTGGGGGTTCGCATGAGCCTGCCGGTCATTACCTCGTGCGGGGAGTACCCCGTACTTTTTGACTGACTGGCCCGGACCCCCATGAGGACTAAAGGCAGAACTTCCGCCCATTTTTGGGGCGAGTTCCTAGTCTCTTTCCTCAATTTCTCCTTCAGGGTCCGGTTCATACGTTCAACAATCCCGGATGACTGGGGATTGTGTGCTACGTGCCACTTCCCTTCAATGCCCAAAAGCATGAGGGTGTTCTGCATCACCTGGCCGGTGAAATGACTCCCTTGGTCTGACTCCACGAAACGGGGGAGTCCCCACCGCGAGAACACTTCCCGGACCAAGATTTTTGCTGTACCCAGTGCCGTAGCTGTTCGACAAGGGAAGGCTTCCACCCACTTGGAAAACACATCCACCAGGACGAGGCAGTACTTATAACCTCCCTGGGTGGTGGGCAGGGGTCCTATATAGTCGATCTGTATCGACTGCCATGGTCCCTCTACCCTTCTTACGTGTCCCATGGGCACCTTCCTTTTCTGGGGGTCTGGGTTGTTTGCAGCGCACACAAGACAGTTTGCACAGAACTCGCGGACTTGTTCCCTGAGCCCTGGCCACCATCCCGCTTGCTCTACCCGTTGCCAGGTAACCTCGGGCCCGGGGTGCCCTGCCCCTGGTCCCTCGTGAGCCAACTGGAGGAATTCCCTCCTGTGCTGCTGCGGCACAACCCACTGCTCCTCGCGGAACAGCATGCCTTCCTTAACTGAGAGGGTTGCCGTACTGTACGGACCTTCTACCTGCCTCCCCTCAGCAATCGTTTTTAGGACTGCTTTTAGGGCGGGATCCTGGGCTTGGACGGTCTTAAGGTCTAGGGGCAATGCTACCCTGGTGTTCCCGGTATTCCCGTCCCCACCTCGGACCGCTGCTATGGGTCCGGTTCTATAGGGGTTCCAGAAAGTACCGTCGCGGGCACCCTCCCTGGCTAGCGCATCCGCCTGCCGGTTGCCCTCCCCACGGGGCTCTGTGGAGGAGTGAGCTTTCACCTTATGGATGAAAATCTCCCCTTCCTCCCCTACTGCTGCTGCTAAGATCTTCTCCAGCAAGGGCTTTACCGTTAAAGGTCGCCCGTCCGCGGAGGTGTATCCACGGCGGGACCAAATGGCCAGGTATTCCGTACACGAATTGCAGGTGAACATACTGTCCGAGCAAATCGTGTATGGGGTTGGGAAAATGTCTGGGTGGGTTACCACGTACACCACGGCAGACAGCTCAGCCTGCTGCGCGCTCATGGTGCTAGGGAGCTTGATCGCCAGGGCAAGGTCTGCCGCAGGGTCATAAACTCCACACCCTGTGAGTCGCTCGCCAGCAGATACTGTGCTAGACCCATCAACATAAATCTCGCGCCCAGTGGGATGTATCCCGGCCCGTAAACCTATGTTGACGTCCCACACCCCCTCCACCGAACACCGGTGGGCTGTACCGGGGTATACCAAATTGGCCGCAAGCCTGGGCTCGCAAAGACGTTTTACTCTGATGTCCAACTGGGAGAGAAGAAGGGTCCAACGCGCAATGCGTGCGCTGCTTACGGTCCCGTCTTTAATCCTCCCATCCAGAAGCATCTTAGTTGGTGTGTGATGTGTGAGGAGAGTGATGGGAGAGAGCCCTGTGAAGATCGCTGATCTTTTCACAGCCCAATGCGTGGCTAAAAGGTGCCTTTCGCAATTGGAAAAACTTCTCTCCACATCCGTTAATACCCTGGATGAATAGACAACCGGCCTCAGCTTGCCGTGACGCTCTTGGAGCAGCACGGCGCTTAAGCTGTCTCCGCTGGCAGCTACCTCCAGGAAAAACTCCTTCCCCCCATCTATGGCCCCTAAGGCTGGCGCGGTCTGCAGATCCCTTTTTAACTTCTCGAAGGCTGCTTGGCAGCCCTCGTCCCAAAGCCACTCTACTCCCTTATGGAGGAGTCGGAGGAGCGGTGCCGCTGTGGCCGCATAATCCTCGATAAAATCCCTGCAGTAACCGGTCAGTCCCAAGAAGGACCTCACACCCCTTACGTTGTTGGGAATCGGTAATTCTTGCACCGACTCCCTCCTTGCTTTGTCTATGGCTCTTTCCCCAGCGCGTAGGGTCAGTCCCAGGAATTTTACTTCCTGCTGACCGATACGTGCTTTCTTTGGGTTTACTTTAAAACCCTTTCTCGCTAACAGCTCCAATAACTCGTCCAGCAGTGGTCCGTGCTCCTCCCTTGAGTCCGTAAATAGGAGCAAATCATCCACATACTGTACTATCTGATTGGGCTGACTAAACTCCTTTAAACTTCCTGCCATACACTGGTGAAAAATACTGGGGCTATTGTGGAAACCTTGTGGCAAACAGTTCCACGTGTACTGTTGCCCTTTAAACGTAAAGGCAAACTTGTACTGGTCCTCTCGCCGCAGCGGGATGGACCAAAAACCGTTCGAGATATCCAGCACCGTGAACGTGGTCGCGGACGCTGGGATGCTCCCTATTAGGTCAGCAACTGCTGCTACTGTAGGCGCGCAGGCGGGGATGTTACTGTTCAGGACTCTGTAGTCCACCGTGGCTCTCCACGAATTATCCGGCTTCCTAACCGGCCATAATGGGGAGTTCACGTGTGTGGCTATCGGCCTCAACACGCCCTGCTGCACCAAGGAAGACATTGCTGCCTCCATATCGGGTTCTGCTTCTTTGGGGAAGTTATACTGCTTTTGGGGTCGGGTCATGGGGTCCCCATCTACGCTGACCTCAAACCCGACCACCCTCCCACAATCGTGCTTGTGGGTTGCAAACGCGTGCATATTATCTGTCACGTACGTTTGCATGTCCGTTGGGACATCTGCGACCATAAGCCTGAGGTCGTAGCCTCCGGATGGCTGTACGGTACACAGGACCCCTGTTTCTTCCTCCCCTTGAATTACCATTACCTCGCCTTTTTCCCCTTTAGCCCCCCAGAGACAGTGATTTCTGAGGTCCACGAGGATCCCGTGTCCCGCTAGCAGATCGGACCCGAGAATACCTCTTCCACCCCCCTTTTGCCATGCCATCAGTATACACTTCCACTTAAGGCGAAGTGTCCCTAAACGAATGGATAGCGGGAGGGAAAACGTGCCAGCCTGTTCTTTCCCTGTGAACCCTGCTAGCGTGAATGGGACCTTGGTAGATAGCGGCGAGTCAAAAGGGTCATCTGTATGGATTATGGTGCAAGAAGCTCCCGTGTCCAACAAATAACTGCCCTTTTGTTTCTCTACCTCCATCTCCACCACAGGTCGCCTCCACGCATCATAGCTGAGCGGACACAGGTAGACGGGCTGTGCTGGTTCTAGTCATGGGGCACTATTAGACGGTCCTGCGGCACCTACGGGGCCGGTTGCGACCGCCACCTGTCCACGCGCATTCAAAACCATCTTGCGCATGACTCCTAACACTGCCTCGAGGTCTTCGGGAGAGGTGGGTGCCTTTGCTTCCTTAGCCGGGACAGGCGCCTGGGTTCGGACCGCGGGATTTTTATCCTTGGAATCCTTCCAAGGGTTCCTGCAGTGCTTGCGCCAGTGCCCTGTCTTCCCACACCCGTAACAGGCATTACTTGCCTGTGGGGCGCGATTACCCTCCTGATGCCACTCTCTTTGAGCCGGGGCTGCGGGTCGTACCTCATGTACTCTTCCCTTAAAGGGACGTGTCGTCATACCCCTTATGTTACGGTAACCTAACGTGAGTCGATTCAAGACCGACTCTTCCGTAAGGTTGAGGTCATTGGGATCGAACCAGGCTTTTGCCTGCTCTCTAACGGCTGGTAAACTGTTGGCTATTATGCACCTAAGCCAATGAATTAAAGCGGCGCCTTCCACATCTTCGCGCTCGGGCGCACCTAGACAGCTGCGCTCATATACTGGCCACAGCCTGTCGGCAAAAACCTTCGGGGGTTCTCCCTCCATCTGCACTGTCTGTCCCACTCTAGCAAACGGACCTCCGTCGTTCGCTCCCACTACTTCTAGGACCTCATTTTTCAATTCCTCATAACTTTTATTACCCCTCTTGCTATCGCCTGAGAGACACTGAAGGACCGAGCTATCTAAAGAGAACAGCAGCATTTTTGCTGTCTCCCCATCATCGCAGCCGTTGATGGCTGCGGCTTGCTCAACTTCCCTAAAATGTACGGAAGGGTCGTCTATCTCGGTCAGCTTCCTTACGTGGTTTATCATGGCCCTCAGCTGATGTGAACTGTGAGGCAACACCAGCTGTCCGAGGAGATCCCCCGGTTCTTCCCCACCGTTTCTGCTTGGGCCCCTTTTAATCCCCGTTACTGGATACAACGATCCCTTTTCTACTTCCTTTTCAACGGGCTCTTTTGTTTCTTCCGTTGCTTCCTCCCTAACCCAGGTTTCTGAATAGCTGGGTGGCGCGGAGGGCGCAGTGGCTACTACCTCTTCTGCTTTACTTGGTGGGGAATTTCTAAATCTCTCATTTACTAGCGGCTGGCGTGCCGACGGATTAATAAGGCACACCATGCCGTTCGCATTATTCACGGCCTTTTTGAGGCTCTCTATCTCTTTTTCGCAGGCGCTATGGTCGGCTCCCTGAAACTTATCCTCAAGGGCCAACTTATACGCCGACCTAACCCCCATTAAGCTCTCTTCTTGAGTTCTTATCTGGGCAGCTTGACGGTTACATCTTTCCTTCATCCTACTCTCGTTTAATTTTGCTTCAGTGATCTGGCACTCGAGATACTCTACCCTTGTTTTAAGGTAACTGGAGACTTCCTGGCTTTCCTGGCGTAACTCATTTAAACTCTTAATGAGCGCCTCCCCTCCAGAAACCTTCTCCTCCATTTCCTCCTCTAGACTGCTTGATTCGAGCGGTTAGCGCTGTATTGGTCTGGTTTGAAATCTGAACCTGCCTTTTGTAGCACATAAGCCAGACTGCTTTCTCAACTGCCTTTTTATGCTCCTTACTATCCGTCCACCTTTCAGCTGCCTCTAGTGGGCTCTTATCCGCTAACAATTCGCTTATCCACTTTTTCGTTAGATTAACCTTTCCAAATACGTAATCCGCTATCTTTTCCTGCATCACATTTCGTACAGTCATTCCAAAATCTAACACACTACCCTCTCGCTGCCAGTGTCCTGCCGCGGTCGCCATTTTCTGTAAGGGATACTCTCCTGACCCTGCGTGTCTCGTGGCCTGTGAGGTTCACGCGGCTCTGTGCAGCCTGTATGTCAGTGCGGGTCTAGGCCTGGTCTCCAGCCAGTCTGGGAACACTAGACACCCCTGTGAGTGGTTCGAATCACTCTCCCTTACGGTTCTAGACACTGGACTTAGATGCGAGAGCAGTAATGGAGATAAAACTCATGTAGACTTGGTTTGAACGGTACGAAATGGAAAATCTTTATTGCATGATACTTAAAATTATGAAATACATGTCATATGCACAGATTAATGACAGTACAATCTTACAAACAGTTATAATCACTCTTAGGGAAACGAGGAACGACCAGCACAACGTAAATAGGGCACACATTACAAATATCCTTAATCTTTAAACCCTCCCCTATCAATAACTATCCTAAAACTAGCTTCGTAGGATCCCGAGACTCATGCTCACCACTCGTAATAACTCGGAGAAATCCCGAATAGCTGATCGGATGTTTTTCACCGCAGCACCCACGTGTTGGTCAGGAGATCTCCTGGTCCCACTTGTTTACTGCTTCTGCTGCTCGGTCAGTCGGCTGGACCGTCCGCTGTAGTGAAGACCTCTGTTGGTGGACTTACAGTTTAGTCGAGGAGCACCGTTGTCAATATCACTGATACGATGTGTTTGCACAGTCCAGTTATCATCGATGCAATATGTCTTGTTAAAGAAGAAAACTTCCTGTCGAGAAGACTTGGCTGATCGACCTACAGGCGCGGTCGGGATTTACTGACCGTGGCGATGGATAAGGTCTTCTTCTCTTCTCCTCTCATCTCATCTCATCTCATCTCATCCCGGGCCTTCGGTTCCGCTGCCAGCTACCAACATAGGTCTTTGCAACAGTCTTTTACCCAGGAGCAGCCACGAGGTTACGAATCGACCGGATAAAACACAGGAGCAGCCACGATGATAACAGCAGCAAGCGGCAAGAGTCAAGAGCAAAAGAGCAAGAGCCCAAGAGAGCGAATGGACGGTTTGGGCCTGCAATTATAGTGCACAGTTCTTCCGTTTCCCGCCCAACTACAATGTCCATTCTTTTGTTTAAGGTTTGGCGCCCAAAAATGTCCTGTATGGGTGATCTCTGTCCTTAATGGGTTTCGGGGCTACTCCTGAATGTTTGAGTACCTGTTAATATTTCTCCCATTGTTAAATCGGTCGGTGTTCCCCCTGGAGGGGTTTGGGGCTTCCAAGTGTCCTGTATAACTACCTGCTAACGGCTCTCTCATCGTAGAGCCGTTGGGAGTTTACATATTAATGTCCTTTGGATGGGCCCTTGATGGCTTTCCTTTGTACCTGGGAGACCGATCCCAGTATCGATGTTTATACTGTAAACCCATAATGTCCTGTGTATTGTCTTCACTGTGCTGAATCGTTATCGATCCTGCAAAAATGTTTATTGGAACGCCATCTTGTCTGCCTGCCGAAAAGTCTCGAATGTTCTGTCACGCGGTGCGGCGGCCATTTTACAGGCTGCTTGTGTCCAATTTAAACCTGACAGCATTCCGCTGAAATAAAAGCTGTTTTGAACGAAACTTGTGTTTTCTCCTTATTAAAATGAAATCGCGATAATTGCGAATTCTACAATTCAGACATTCAGTCATTCAATCATTCAGTCATTCAGTCATTCACTCATTCATTCATTCAGTCATTCCGTCTTTCCGTCATTTAGTCATTCAGTCATTCAGCCATTCCGTCATTCCGTCATTCATTCATTCAGTCGTTCAGTCGTTCATTCATTCAGTCATTCATTCAGTCATTCAGTCATACAGGCATTCAGTCATTCAGTCATTCAGTCATTCCATCATTCTGTCATTCAGTCATTTAGTCATTCAGTCATTCAGTCATTTAGTCATTCAGTCATTCAGTCATTCAGTTATTCCGTCATTCAGTCATTCAGTCATTTACTCATTCAGTCATTCAGTCATTCAGACATTCAGTCATTCAGTCATTCAGTCATTTCGTCATTCAGTCATTCAGTCATTCCGTCATTCAGTCATTCAGTCATTCAGTCATTCAGTCATTCCGTCATTCAGTCATTCAGTCAATCAGTCATTCATTCATTCAGTCATTCCGTTATTCATTCATTCAGTCAATCAGTCATTCATTCATTCAGTCATTCAGTCATTCATTCATTCAGTCATTCAGTCATTCAGTCATTCAGTCCGACTGTCATTCTGTCATTCCATCATTCACTCATTCCGTCATTCAATCATTCAGTCATTCCGTCATTCAATCATTCAGTCATTCAGTCATTCCGTCATTCAGTCATTCCCTCATTCAGTCATTCAGTCATTCAGTCATTCAGTCATTCCGTCATTCAGTCATTCAGTCATTCCGTCATTCAGTCATTCCGTCATTCTGTCATTCAGTCATTCCGTCATTCAGTCATTCAGTCATTCGGTCATTCAGTCATTCCGTCATTCAGTCATTCAGTCATTCCGTCATTCACTCATTCCGTCATTCAGTCATTCAGTCATTCCGTCATTCAGTCATTCAGTCATTCAGTCAGTCACTCATTCAGTCATTCTGTCATTCAGTCATTCAGTCATTCAGTCATTCAGTCATTCAGTCATTCAGTCATTCAGTCATTCAGTCATTCAGTCATTCAGTCATTCAGTCATTCAGTCATTCAGTCATTCAGTCATTCAGTCATTCAGTCATTCAGTCATTCAGTCATTCAGTCATTCAGTCATTCAGTCATTCAGTCATTCAGTCATTCAGTCATTCAGTCATTCAGTCATTCAGTCATTCAGTCATTCAGTCATTCAGTCATTCAGTCATTCAGTCATTCAGTCATTCAGTCATTCAGTCATTCAGTCATTCAGTCATTCAGTCATTCAGTCATTCAGTCATTCAGTCATTCAGTCATTCAGTCATTCAGTCATTCAGTCATTCAGTCATTCAGTCATTCAGTCATTCAGTCATTCAGTCATTCAGTCATTCAGTCATTCAGTCATTCAGTCATTCAGTCATTCAGTCATTCAGTCATTCAGTCATTCAGTCATTCAGTCATTCAGTCATTCAGTCATTCAGTCATTCAGTCATTCAGTTATTCCGTCATTCAGTCATTCAGTCATTCAGTCATTCAGTCATTCTTTCATTCCGTCATTCAGTCATTCAGTCATTCCGTCATTCCATCATTCAGTCATTCAGTCATACAGTCATTCAGTCATTCCGACATTCCGTCATTTAGTCATTCAGTCATTCAGTCATTCAGCCATTCAGACATTCAGTCATTCAGTCATTCAGTCATTCCGTCATTCAGTCATTCAGTCATTCAGTCATTCAATCATTCCGTCATTCAGTCATTCGTTCATTCAGTCATTCAGTCATTCCGTCATTCAGTCATTCCGTCATTCAGTCATACAGTCATTCCCTCATTCAGTCATTCAGTCATTCAGTCATTCAGTCATTCCATCATTCAGTCATTCAGTCATTCCGTCATTCAGTCATTCCGTCATGCAGTCATTCAGTCATTCCGTCATTCAGTCATTCAGTCATTCAGTCATTCAGTCATTCAGACATTCAGTCATTCAGTCATTCAGTCATTCCGTCATTCAGTCGTTCAGTCATTCAGTCATTCAATCATTCCGTCATTCAGTCATTCGGTCATTCAGTCATTCAGTCATTCCGTCATTCAGTCATTCTGTCATTCAGTCATACAGTCATTCCCTCATTCAGTCATTCAGTCATTCAGTCATTCAGTCATTCCATCATTCAGTCATTCAGTCATTCCGTCATTCAGTCATTCCGTCATGCAGTCATTCAGTCATTCCGTCATTCAGTCATTCAGTCATTCAGTCATTCAGTCATTCAGACAATCACTCATTCAGTCATTCCGTCATTCAGTCATTCAGTCATTCAGTCATTCAGTCATTCCGGCATTTAGTCATTCGGTCATTCAGTCATTTAGGCATTGAGTCATTCAGTCATTCAGTCATTCCGTCATTCAGTCATTCCCTCATTCAGTCATTCAGTCATTCAGTCATTCAGTCATTCAGTTATTCAGTCATTCAGTCACTCAGTCATTCGGTCATTCAGTCATTCCGTCATTCATTCATTCAGTCATTCCGTTATTCACTCATTCAGTCATTCAGTCATTCCGTCATTCAGTCATTCACTCATTCAGTCAATCAGTCATTCAGTCATTCCGTCATTCAGTCATACACTCATTCAGTCATTCAGTCAGTCACTCATTCAGTCATTCAGTCATTCCGTCATTCAGTCATTCTGTCATTCAGTCAATTAGTCATTCAGTCATTCAGACATTCAGTCATTCAGACAATCAGTCATTCAGTCATTCCGTCATTCAGACATGCTGTCATTCAATCATTCCGTCATTCAGTCATTCAGTCATTCAGTCATTCAGTCATTCAGACATTCAGTCATTCAGTCATTCAGTCATTCCGTCATTCAGTCATTCAGTCATTCAGTCATTCAATCATTCCGTCATTCAGTCATTCGGTCATTCAGTCATTCAGTCATTCCGTCATTCAGTCATTCCGTCATTCAGTCATTCAGTCATTCCCTCATTCAGTCATTCAGTCATTCCGTCATTCAGTCATTCCGTCATGCAGTCATTCAGTCATTCCGTCATTCAGTCATTCAGTCATTCAGTCATTCAGACATTCAGACAATCAGTCATTCAGTCATTCCGTCATTCAGTCATTCAATCATTCAGTCATTCAGTCATTCCGTCATTTAGTCATTCGGTCATTCAGTCATTCAGTCATTCAGTCATTCAGTCATTCAGTCATTCCGTCATTCAGTCATTCCCTCATTCAGTCATTCAGTCATTCAGTCATTCAGTCATTCCGTCATTCAGTCATTCAGTCATTCCGTCATTCAGTCATTCCGTCATTCAGTCATTCAGTCATTCCGTCATTCAGTCATTCAGTCATTCGGTCATTCAGTCATTCCGTCATTCAGTCATTCAGTCATTCCGTCATTCACTCATTCCGTCATTCAGTCATTCAGTCATTCCGTCATTCAGTCATACAGTCATTCAGTCATTCAGTCATTCAGTCAGTCACTCATTCAGTCATTCAGTCATTCCGTCATTCAGTCATTCCGTCATTCAGTCATTCCGTCATTCAGTCAATTAGTCATTCAGTCATTCAGTCATTCAATCATTCAATCATTCAGTCATTCAGTCATTCACTCATTCATTCATTCAGTCATTCCGTCATTCCGTCATTTAGTCATTCAGTCATTCAGTCATTCAGTCATTCCGTCATTCCGTCATTCAGTCATTCTGTCATTCAATCATTCCGTCATTCAGTCATTCAGTCATTCAGTCATTCAGTCATTCAGACATTCAGTCATTCAGTCATTCAGTCATTCCTTCAGTCAGTCATTCAGTCATTCAGTCATTCAGTCATTCCGTCATTCAGTCATTCGGTCATTCAGTCATTCAGTCATTTAGTCATTCAGTCATTCAGTCATTCCGTCATTCAGTCATTCCCTCATTCAGTCATTCAGTCATTCAGTCATTCCGTCATTCAGTCATTCAGTCATTCCGTCATTCAGTCATTCCATCATTCAGTCATTCCGTCATTCAGTCATTCAGTCATTCGGTCATTCAGTCATTCCCTCATTCAGTCATTCAGTCATTCAGTCATTCCGTCATTCAGTCATTCAGTCATTCCGTCATTCAGTCATTCCATCATTCAGTCATTCCGTCATTCAGTCATTCAGTCATTCGGTCATTCAGTCATTCCGTCATTCAGTCATTCAGTCAATCCTTCATTCAGTCATTCAGTCATTCAGTCATTCAGTCAGTCACTCATTCAGTCATTCAGTCATTCCGTCATTCAGTCATTCCGTCATTCAGTCAATTAGTCATTCAGTCATTCAGTCATTCAGTCATACAATCATTTAGTCATTCAGTCATTCAGTCATTCCGTCATTCCGTCATTCAGTCATTCAGTCATTTAGTCTAACATTCATTCAGTAATTCAGTCATTCCGTCATTCAGTCATTCAGTCATTCAGTCATTCTGTCAGTCAGTCTTTCAGTCATTCAGTCACTCAGTCATTCAGTTATTCAGTCATTCAGACATTCAGTCATTCAGTCATTCAGTCATTCCGTTATTCAGTCATTCAGTCATTCCGTCATTCAGTCATTCAGTCATTCAGTCATTCAGTCATTCAGTCATTCCGTCATTCAGTCATTCGGTCAATCAGTCATTCATTCATTCAGTCATTCCGTCATTCATTCATTCAGTCATTCAGTCATTCATTCATTCAGTCATTCAGTCATTCCGTCATTCATTCATTCAGTCATTCAGTCATTCAGTCATTCAGTCAGACAGTCATTCTGTCATTCCATCATTCACTCATTCCGTCATTCAATCATTCAGTCATTCCGTCATTCAATCATTCAGTCATTCAGTCATTCCGTCATTCAGTCATTCCCTCATTCAGTCATTCAGTCATTCAGTCATTCTGTCATTCCGTCATTCAGTCATTCCCTCATTCAGTCATTCAGTCATTCAGTCATTCAGTCATTCAGTTATTCAGTCATTCAGTCACTCAGTCATTCGGTCATTCAGTCATTCCGTCATTCATTCATTCAGTCATTCCGTTATTCACTCATTCAGTCATTCAGTCATTCCGTCATTCAGTCATTCACTCATTCAGTCAATCAGTCATTCAGTCATTCCGTCATTCAGTCATACACTCATTCAGTCATTCAGTCAGTCACTCATTCAGTCATTCAGTCATTCCGTCATTCAGTCATTCTGTCATTCAGTCAATTAGTCATTCAGTCATTCAGACATTCAGTCATTCAGACAATCAGTCATTCAGTCATTCCGTCATTCAGACATTCTGTCATTCAATCATTCCGTCATTCAGTCATTCAGTCATTCAGTCATTCAGTCATTCAGACATTCAGTCATTCAGTCATTCAGTCATTCCGTCATTCAGTCGTTCAGTCATTCAGTCATTCAATCATTCCGTCATTCAGTCATTCGGTCATTCAGTCATTCAGTCATTCCGTCATTCAGTCATTCCGTCATTCAGTCATTCAGTCATTCCCTCATTCAGTCATTCAGTCATTCCGTCATTCAGTCATTCCGTCATGCAGTCATTCAGTCATTCCGTCATTCAGTCATTCAGTCATTCAGTCATTCAGTCATTCAGACAATCAGTCATTCAGTCATTCCGTCATTCAGTCATTCAATCATTCAGTCATTCAGTCATTCCGTCATTTAGTCATTCGGTCATTCAGTCATTCAGTCATTCAGTCATTCAGTCATTCAGTCATTCCGTCATTCAGTCATTCCCTCATTCAGTCATTCAGTCATTCAGTCATTCAGTCATTCCGTCATTCAGTCATTCAGTCATTCCGTCATTCAGTCATTCCGTCATTCAGTCATTCAGTCATTCAGTCATTCAGTCATTCAGACAATCAATCATTCAGTCATTCCGTCATTCAGTCATTCAGTCATTCAGTTATTCAGTCATTCCGGCATTTAGTAATTCGGTCATTCAGTCATTCAGTCATTCAGTCATTCAGTCATTCAGTCATTCAGTCATTCCGTGATTCATTCATTCCCTCATTCAGTCATTCAGTCATTCATTCATTCAGTCATTCAGTCATTCAGTCATTCAGTCATTCAGTCATTCAGTCATTCGGTCATTCAGTCATTCCGTCATTCAGTCATTCAGTCATTCCGTTATTCACTCATTCAGTCATTCAGTCATTCCGTCATTCAGTCATTCCCTCATTCAGTCATTCAGTCATTCAGTCATTCCGTCATTCAGTCATACAGTCATTCAGTCATTCAGTCAGTCACTCATTCAGTCATTCAGTCATTCCGTCATTCAGTCATTCTGTCATTCAGTCAATTAGTCATTCAGTCATTCAGACATTCAGTCATTCAATCATTCAGTCATTCAGTCATTCACTCATTCATTCATTCAGTCATTCCGTCTTTCCGTCATTTAGTCATTCAGTCATTCAGCCATTCCGTCATTCCGTCATTCATTCATTCAGTCGTTCAGTCGTTCATTCATTCAGTCATTCATTCAGTCATTCAGTCATACAGGCATTCAGTCATTCAGTCATTCAGTCATTCCATCATTCTGTCATTCAGTCATTTAGTTATTCAGTCATTCAGTCATTTAGTCATTCAGTCATTCAGTCATTCAGTTATTCCGTCACTCAGTCATTCAGTCATTTACTCATTCAGTCATTCAGTCATTCAGACATTCAGTCATTCAGTCATTCAGTCATTTCGTCATTCAGTCATTCAGTCATTCCGTCATTCAGTCATTCAGTCATTCAGTCATTCAGTCATTCCGTCATTCAGTCATTCAGTCAATCAGTCATTCATTCATTCAGTCATTCCGTTATTCATTCATTCAGTCAATCAGTCATTCATTCATTCAGTCATTCAGTCATTCATTCATTCAGTCATTCAGTCATTCAGTCATTCAGTCCGACTGTCATTCTGTCATTCCATCATTCACTCATTCCGTCATTCAATCATTCAGTCATTCCGTCATTCAATCATTCAGTCATTCAGTCATTCCGTCATTCAGTCATTCCCTCATTCAGTCATTCAGTCATTCAGTCATTCAGTCATTCCGTCATTCAGTCATTCAGTCATTCCGTCATTCAGTCATTCCGTCATTCTGTCATTCAGTCATTCCGTCATTCAGTCATTCAGTCATTCAGTCATTCAGTCATTCAGACAATCAGTCATTCAGTCATTCCGTCATTCAGTCATTCAATCATTCAGTCATTCAGTCATTCCGTCATTTAGTCATTCGGTCATTCAGTCATTCAGTCATTCAGTCATTCAGTCATTCAGTCATTCCGTCATTCTGTCATTCCCTCATTCAGTCATTCAGTCATTCAGTCATTCAGTCATTCCGTCATTCAGTCATTCAGTCATTCCGTCATTCAGTCATTCCGTCATTCAGTCATTCAGTCATTCAGTCATTCAGTCATTCAGACAATCAATCATTCAGTCATTCCGTCATTCAGTCATTCAGTCATTCAGTTATTCAGTCATTCCGGCATTTAGTAATTCGGTCATTCAGTCATTCAGTCATTCAGTCATTCAGTCATTCAGTCATTCAGTCATTCCGTGATTCATTCATTCCCTCATTCAGTCATTCAGTCATTCATTCATTCAGTCATTCAGTCATTCAGTCATTCAGTCATTCAGTCATTCAGTCATTCGGTCATTCAGTCATTCCGTCATTCAGTCATTCAGTCATTCCGTTATTCACTCATTCAGTCATTCAGTCATTCCGTCATTCAGTCATTCCCTCATTCAGTCATTCAGTCATTCAGTCATTCCGTCATTCAGTCATACAGTCATTCAGTCATTCAGTCAGTCACTCATTCAGTCATTCAGTCATTCCGTCATTCAGTCATTCTGTCATTCAGTCAATTAGTCATTCAGTCATTCAGACATTCAGTCATTCAATCATTCAGTCATTCAGTCATTCACTCATTCATTCATTCAGTCATTCCGTCTTTCCGTCATTTAGTCATTCAGTCATTCAGCCATTCCGTCATTCCGTCATTCATTCATTCAGTCGTTCAGTCGTTCATTCATTCAGTCATTCATTCAGTCATTCAGTCATTCAGGCATTCAGTCATTCAGTCATTCAGTCATTCCATCATTCCGTCATTCAGTCATTTAGTCATTCAGTCATTCAGTCATTTAGTCATTCAGTCATTCAGTCATTCAGTTATTCCGTCATTCAGTCATTCAGTCATTTACTCATTCAGTCATTCAGTCATTCAGTCATTCAGTCATTCCGTCATTCAGTCATTCAGTCATTCCGTCATTCAGTCATTCCGTCATTCAGTCATTCAGTCATTCCGTCATTCAGTCATTCAGTCATTCGGTCATTCAGTCATTCCGTCATTCAGTCATTCAGTCATTCCGTCATTCACTCATTCCGTCATTCAGTCATTCAGTCATTCCGTCATTCAGTCATACAGTCATTCAGTCATTCAGTCATTCAGTCAGTCACTCATTCAGTCATTCAGTCATTCCGTCATTCAGTCATTCCGTCATTCAGTCATTCCGTCATTCAGTCAATTAGTCATTCAGTCATTCAGTCATTCAGTCATTCAATCATTCAGTCATTCAGTCATTCACTCATTCATTCATTCAGTCATTCCGTCATTCCGTCATTTAGTCATTCAGTCATTCAGTCATTCAGTCATTCCGTCATTCCGTCATTCAGTCATTCTGTCATTCAATCATTCCGTCATTCAGTCATTCAGTCATTCAGTCATTCAGTCATTCAGACATTCAGTCATTCAGTCATTCAGTCATTCCTTCAGTCAGTCATTCAGTCATTCAGTCATTCAGTCATTCCGTCATTCAGTCATTCGGTCATTCAGTCATTCAGTCATTTAGTCATTCAGTCATTCAGTCATTCCGTCATTCAGTCATTCCCTCATTCAGTCATTCAGTCATTCAGTCATTCCGTCATTCAGTCATTCAGTCATTCCGTCATTCAGTCATTCCATCATTCAGTCATTCCGTCATTCAGTCATTCAGTCATTCGGTCATTCAGTCATTCCCTCATTCAGTCATTCAGTCATTCAGTCATTCCGTCATTCAGTCATTCAGTCATTCCGTCATTCAGTCATTCCATCATTCAGTCATTCCGTCATTCAGTCATTCAGTCATTCGGTCATTCAGTCATTCCGTCATTCAGTCATTCAGTCAATCCTTCATTCAGTCATTCAGTCATTCAGTCATTCAGTCAGTCACTCATTCAGTCATTCAGTCATTCCGTCATTCAGTCATTCCGTCATTCAGTCAATTAGTCATTCAGTCATTCAGTCATTCAGTCATTCAATCATTCAGTCATTCAGTCATTCAGTCATTCCGTCATTCCGTCATTCAGTCATTCAGTCATTAGTCTAACATTCATTCAGTAATTCAGTCATTCCGTCATTCAGTCATTCAGTCATTCAGTCATTCTGTCAGTCAGTCTTTCAGTCATTCAGTCACTCAGTCATTCAGTTATTCAGTCATTCAGACATTCAGTCATTCAGTCATTCAGTCATTCCGTATTCAGTCATTCAGTCATTCCGTCATTCATTCATTCAGTCATTCAGTCATTCAGTCATTCAGTCATTCAGTCATTCCGTCATTCATTCATTCAGTCATTCAGTCATTCAGTCATTCAGTCAGACAGTCATTCTGTCATTCCATCATTCACTCATTCCGTCATTCAATCATTCAGTCATTCCGTCATTCAATCATTCAGTCATTCAGTCATTCCGTCATTCAGTCATTCCTCATTCAGTCATTCAGTCATTCAGTCATTCCGTCATTCAGTCATTCCCTCATTCAGTCATTCAGTCATTCAGTCATTCAGTCATTCAGTTATTCAGTCATTCAGTCACTCAGTCATTCGGTCATTCAGTCATTCCGTCATTCATTCATTCAGTCATTCCGTTATTCACTCATTCAGTCATTCAGTCATTCCGTCATTCAGTCATTCACTCATTCAGTCAATCAGTCATTCAGTCATTCCGTCATTCAGTCATACACTCATTCAGTCATTCAGTCAGTCACTCATTCAGTCATTCAGTCATTCCGTCATTCAGTCATTCTGTCATTCAGTCAATTAGTCATTCAGTCATTCAGACATTCAGTCATTCAGACAATCAGTCATTCAGTCATTCCGTCATTCAGTCATTCTGTCATTCAATCATTCCGTCATTCAGTCATTCAGTCATTCAGTCATTCAGTCATTCAGACATTCAGTCATTCAGTCATTCAGTCATTCCGTCATTCAGTCGTTCAGTCATTCAGTCATTCAATCATTCCGTCATTCAGTCATTCGGTCATTCAGTCATTCAGTCATTCCGTCATTCAGTCATTCCGTCATTCAGTCATTCAGTCATTCCCTCATTCAGTCATTCAGTCATTCCGTCATTCAGTCATTCCGTCATGCAGTCATTCAGTCATTCCGTCATTCAGTCATTCAGTCATTCAGTCATTCAGTCATTCAGACAATCAGTCATTCAGTCATTCCGTCATTCAGTCATTCAATCATTCAGTCATTCAGTCATTCCGTCATTTAGTCATTCGGTCATTCAGTCATTCAGTCATTCAGTCATTCAGTCATTCAGTCATTCCGTCATTCAGTCATTCCCTCATTCAGTCATTCAGTCATTCAGTCATTCAGTCATTCCGTCATTCAGTCATTCAGTCATTCCGTCATTCAGTCATTCCGTCATTCAGTCATTCAGTCATTCAGTCATTCAGTCATTCAGACAATCAATCATTCAGTCATTCCGTCATTCAGTCATTCAGTCATTCAGTTATTCAGTCATTCCGGCATTTAGTAATTCGGTCATTCAGTCATTCAGTCATTCAGTCATTCAGTCATTCAGTCATTCCGTGATTCATTCATTCCCTCATTCAGTCATTCAGTCATTCATTCATTCAGTCATTCAGTCATTCAGTCATTCAGTCATTCAGTCATTCAGTCATTCGGTCATTCAGTCATTCCGTCATTCAGTCATTCAGTCATTCCGTTATTCACTCATTCAGTCATTCAGTCATTCCGTCATTCAGTCATTCCCTCATTCAGTCATTCAGTCATTCAGTCATTCCGTCGTTCAGTCATACAGTCATTCAGTCATTCAGTCAGTCACTCATTCAGTCATTCAGTCATTCCGTCATTCAGTCATTCTGTCATTCAGTCAATTAGTCATTCAGTCATTCAGACATTCAGTCATTCAATCATTCAGTCATTCAGTCATTCACTCATTCATTCATTCAGTCATTCCGTCTTTCCGTCATTTAGTCATTCAGTCATTCAGCCATTCCGTCATTCCGTCATTCATTCATTCAGTCGTTCAGTCGTTCATTCATTCAGTCATTCATTCAGTCATTCAGTCATACAGGCATTCAGTCATTCAGTCATTCAGTCATTCCATCATTCTGTCATTCAGTCATTTAGTTATTCAGTCATTCAGTCATTCAGTTATTCCGTCATTCAGTCATTCAGTCATTTACTCATTCAGTCATTCAGTCATTCAGACATTCAGTCATTCAGTCATTCAGTCATTTCGTCATTCAGTCATTCAGTCATTCCGTCATTCAGTCATTCAGTCATTCAGTCATTCAGTCATTCCGTCATTCAGTCATTCAGTCAATCAGTCATTCATTCATTCAGTCATTCCGTTATTCATTCATTCAGTCAATCAGTCATTCATTCATTCAGTCATTCAGTCATTCATTCATTCAGTCATTCAGTCATTCAGTCATTCAGTCCGACTGTCATTCTGTCATTCCATCATTCACTCATTCCGTCATTCAATCATTCAGTCATTCCGTCATTCAATCATTCAGTCATTCAGTCATTCCGTCATTCAGTCATTCCCTCATTCAGTCATTCAGTCATTCAGTCATTC
>JASTWF010000498.1:210817-233867 GCA_030390025.1 Squalus acanthias | reverse complement strand
GAATGACTGAATGACTGAATGACTAAATGACGGAATGACGGAATGACTGAATGACTGGATGAGCAGGTGATGTGTTACTGCTGCAATATGTGGGAGCTGGTGGACACCATTGATGTTCACGGTGAACACATTTGCAGTAAGTGTTGGCTGCTCGAGGAACTCCGGCTCCGTGTTGATGAGCTGGAGTCCGAGCTTCAAACACTGCGACACATCAGGGAGGGGGAGAGTTACCTGGACTCCGTGTTTCAGGAGGTAGTCACACCAATTAGAGTAACTAATTCAGAAGTAGCCCGTGGTCAGGGACAGGAAGGTGTGACTACGAGTGAGGCAGGTACAGGGATCCAGGAGGTAGTGTTGGAGGAGCCGCAGCCCTTGCTCTTGTCCAACAGGTTCGAGGCTCTTCCTCCCTGTGTGGATAGGAGCGGGGACTGCAGGGAGGATGAGCAACCTGGCCACAGCACCGTGGTAAGGGGGGCCATTCAAGTGGGGGGAGTAAAAAGAAATGTTGTAGTGGTAGGGGATAGTATCATTAGGGGGATAGATAGGGTTCTTTGCAGCCAAGAGCGAGAGTCCCGAAGGCTGTGTTGCCTGCCCGGTGCCAGGGTTAAGGACATCTCCTCTGGGCTGGAGAGAAACTTGGAGTGGGAGGGGGAGGATCCAGTTGTCGTGGTCCATGTTGGTACCAATGACATAGATAGGACAAGGAAAGAGGTTCTGCTGAGGGAGTTTGAGCAGCTAGGGGCCAAATTAAAAAGCAGAACCTCGAGGGTAATAATCTCTGGATTACTACCTGAGCCACGAGCAAATTTGGCTAGGGTAAATAAAATCAGGGAGTTGAATGCGTGGCTCAAAGACTGGTGTGGGAAAAATGGGTTTTGCTTCTTGGGACACTGGCACCAGTACTGGGGCAGGAGAGAGCTGTTCCGTTGGGACGGACTTCACTTGGCCAGTGCTGGGACTAGTGTCCTGGCGAATCGAATAACTAGGGCTGTGGAGAGGGCTTTAAACTAATTAGTGGGGGGGAGGTTTCAAGAGAGCAAAAAATAAAAATGACAACAGAGAGGGTCATAGACATAGGTAGCAGTAGGGGAATCACAAATCAGAGCGTGGCAGGAAGGGACAGAGTGTGTGGAGTAAAAGGTAAACTGGTAAAAAGTGAAAAAGCAGGAACTAAGTGCCACAAAGCATATTTGAAAGTTCTCTATCTGAATGCACGTAGCATTCGTAACAAAATAGATGAGTTAATGGCACAAATAACTACATATGGTTATGATATTGTGGCCATTACAGAAACATGGCTGCAGGGTGACAATGCCTGGGAATTAAACATACCAGGTTATTTAACGATCAGGAAGGACAGGCAGGAAGGAAGGGGAGGTGGGGTGGCTATGTTAATAAAGGAAGGAATCACTGTAATACAGAGTAATGATATTGGGTCAAAAAATCATGATAATGAAACAGTTTGGGTGGAGATAAGGAATAATAAGGGGAAAAAAACATTAGTGGGCGTAGTCTATAGGCCTCCGAACAGTTGCAACTCTATTGGACGGAGTATCAATCAGGAAATAGTTGAGGCATGTAATAAGGGAACATCTATAATTATGGGGGATTTTAACTATCATATTAATTGGACAAATCAAATGGGGCAGGGCTGCCTTGAGGATGAGTTCATTGAGTGTATTAGGGATGGGTTTCTTGAGCAGTATGTAACTGAACCGACCAGGGGGCAAGCAACCTTAGATCTGGTCCTGTGTAACGAGACAGGATTAATTAAAAATGTCCTAGTAAAGGATCCCCTTGGAATGAGTGACCATAACATGGTTGAATTCCATATTCAATTAGAGGGTGAGAAGGTTGGATCTCAAACAAGCGTGCTAAGCTTGAATAAAGGAGACTATGAAGGTATGCGAGCGGAATTGAGTAGAGTGGATTGGGAAAATAGATTAAAGGTTAAGACGACACATGATCAGTGGTGTACATTCAAGGAGTTATTTTACAACTTCCAAAAAAAATATATTCCACTGAAAAGAAAAGGGTGTAAAAGAAAGGAAAGTCATCCGTGGCTAAGTAAAGAAATTAAGGATAGTATTCGACTAAAAACAAGGGCATATAAGGTAGCGAAATCTAGTGGGAGGACAGAGGATTGGGAAAACTTTAAAAGGCAGCAAAAAATAACAAAAAGATTGATTAAGAAAGGGAAGATAGATTATGAAAGTAAATTAGCAAAAAATATAAAAACAGATAGTAAGAGTTTTTATAGTTATATAAAAAGAAAAAGGGTGGCTAAAGTAAATGTTGGTCACTTAGAGGATGAGACCGGGAAATTAATGGTGGGAAATATGGAGATGGCAAAAACACTGAATGAATATTTTGTATCAGTCTTTACAGTAGAGGACACTAAGAATATCCCAACACTGGACAAACAGGGGGCTATAGGGGGAGAGGAGCTAAACACGATCAAAATCACTAAGGAAGTGGTACTCGGTAAAATAATGGGACTCAAGGCGGATAAATCACCTGGACCTGATGGCTTACATCCTAGAGTCTTGAAGGAAGTGGCGGTAGGGATTGTAGATGCATTGGTAATAATTTTTCAAAACTCCCTGGATTCCGCTAAGGTCCCGGCAGACTGGAAAACTGCTAATGTAACACCCTTATTTAAAAAGGGCAGTAGACAGAAGGCTGGTAACTATAGACCGGTTAGCCTAACATCTGTGGTAGGTAAAATTTTGGAGTCCATTATTAAGGAAACAGTAACAGGACATTTGGATAATCATAATTTAATAGGACAAAGTCAGCATGGTTTTACGAAGGGGAAGTCATGTTTGACAAATTTGCTGGAGTTCTTTGAGGAAGTAACATATAGAGTGGATAAAGGGGAACCAGTGGACGTAGTGTATTTAGACTTCCAAAAGGCATTTGACAAGGTGCCACACAAAAGATTATTGCTTAAGGTAAAAAATCACGGAATTGGGGGTAATATTCTGGCATGGATAGAGGATTGGCTATCTAACAGAAAGCAAAGAGTTGGGATAAATGGTTCATTCTCAGACTGGCAATCAGTAACTAGTGGTGTTCCACAGGGGTCAGCGCTGGGTCCCCAACTCTTCACAATCTATATTAACGATTTGGAGGAAGGGACCAAGTGTAACATATCAAAATTTGCAGATGATACAAAGATGGGAGGGAAAGTAGTGAATGAGGAGGACATAAAAAACCTGCAAGGGGTCATAGACAGGCTAAGTAAGTGGGCAGAGATTTGGCAGATGGAATACAACACTGGAAAGTGTGAGGTGATGCACTTTGGCAGGAAAAATCCTAGAGCAATTTATTATCTTAATGGCAAGAAACTGGAGAGTACTGCAGTGCAAAGGGATCTGGGGGTCCTGGTGCACGAAACTCAAAAGGTTAGTATGCAGGTGCAGCAAGTGATTAAGAAGGCAAATGGAATGTTGGCTTTCATTGCTAGGGGGATAGAATATAAAAATAGGGAGGTATTGCTTCAGTTGTACAAGGTATTGGTGAGACCGCACCTGGAATACTGCATACAGTTTTGGTGTCCTTACTTAAGGAAAGACATCCTTGCTCTCGAGGCAGTGCAAAAAAGGTTCATTCGGTTAATCCCGGGGATGAGGGGGTGGTCATATGAGGAGAGGTTGGGTAGATTGGGACTCTACTCATTGGAGTTCAGAAGAATGAGAGGCGATCTTATTGAAACATATAAGATTGTGAAGGGGTTGGATCGGGTGGATGCGGGGAGGATGTTCCCGATGACGGGTGAGACGAGAACTAGGGGGCATAGTCTTAGAATAAGGGGCTGCTCTTTCAAAACTGAGATGAGGAGGAACTACTTCACTCAGAGGGTGGTAGGTACATGGAATATGCTGCCACAAAAAGCTGTAGAAGCTACAACATTAATTAAATTTAAAACAGAAATAGACAGTTTCCTAGAAGTAAAGGGCATTAAGGGTTACGGGGAGCGGGCAGGAATTTGGACATGAGTCTAGGTTCGGATCGGTCATGGCCCTGTGGGTAGTGGAGCGGGCCCAGGGACTGTGTAGCCTGATTCTGCTCCTATTTCGTGTGTGCAATTCTGTTAGATGCAGGAGATGGTTCCGTGATAGATAGTAGATTGGCGGTTAGGATCAGATCAGCCATGATCTTATTGAATGGCGGAGCAGGCTCGAGGGGCCGATTGGCCTACTCCTGCTCCTATTTCTTATGTTCTTATGTTCTTATGAATGACTGAATGATGGAATGACGGAATGACTGAATGACTGAATGACGGAATGAAAGAATAACTGAATGACTGAATGACTGAATGACGGAATGACTGACTGACTGAATGACTGAATGATGGAATGACTGAATGACGGAAAGGCGGAATGACTGAATGACTGAATGACGGAATGACATAATGACTGAATGAATGAATGACTGAATGACTGAATGACTGAATGATTGAATGACTGAATGACGGAATGACTGAATGACGGAATGACTGAATGACTGAATGACGGAATGACTGAATGACTGAATGACTGAATGACTGAATGAGGGAATGACTGAATGACGGAATGATTGAATGACTGAATGATGGAATGACTGAATGACTGAATGACTGAATGACTGAATGACTGAATGACAGAATGACTGAATGACTGATTGACTGAATGTCTGAATGACTGAATGATTGAATGACTGAATGACTGAATGAATGAATGAATGAATGACTGAATGATTGAATGGCGGAATGACTGGATGACTGAATGACTGAATGACGGAATGACTGAATGACTGAATGACTGAGTGACTGAATGACTGAAAGACTGACTGACTGAATGACTGAATAACTGAATGACTGAATGACTGAATGACGGAATGTCTGAATTACTGAATGACTGAATGACTGAATGACTGAATGACTGAATGACCGAATGACTGAATGACTGAATGACGGAAGGACGGAATGACTGAACGACTGAATGACTGAATGACAGAATGACTGAATGACTGATTGAATGTCTGAATGACTGAATGATTGAATGACTGAATGACTGAATGAATGAATGAATGAATGAATGACTGAATGATTGAATGGCGGAATGACTGAATGACTGAATGACTGAATGACTGAATGACGGAATGACAGAATGACTGAATGACTGAATGACTGAATGACTGAATGACTGAATGACTGAATGACGGAATGACTGAATGACTGAATGACGGAATGACTGAATGACTGAATGACTGAATGTCTGAATGACTGAATGACTGAATGACTGAATGACTGAGTGACTGAATGACTGAAAGACTGACTGACTGAATGACTGAATAACTGAATGACTGAATGACTGAATGACGGAATGTCTGAATTACTGAATGACTGAATGACTGAATGACTGAATGACTGAATGACTGAATGACTGAATGACGGAATGACGGAATGACTGAACGACTGAATGACGGAATGACGGAATGACTGAATGAATGAATGAGTGAATGACTGAATGACTGAATGATTGAATGACTGAATGACTGAATGACTGAATGACTAATTGACTGAATGACGGAATGACTGAATGACGGAATGACTGAATGACTGAATGAGTGACTGACTGAATGAGTGAATGACTGAATGACTGAATGACGGAATGAGTGAATGACGGAATGAATGAATGACTGAATGACGGAATGACTGAATGACCGAATGACTGAATGACTGAATGACGGAATGACTGAACGATTGAATGACGGAAAGACTGAATGACGGAATGACTGAATGACTGAATGAGGGAATGACTGAATGACTGAATTACTGAATGACTGAATGACTGAATGACTGAATGACTGAATGACCGAATGACTGAATGACGGAATGACTGAATGAATGAATGACTGAATGACTGAATGACGGAATGACTGAATGACCGAATGACTGAATGACTGAATGATGAATGAGTGAATGACGGAATGATTGACTGACAGAATGACTGAATGATGGAATGACGGAATGACTGAATGACTGAATGACTGAATGACTAAATGACGGAATGACGGAATGACTGAATGACTGGATGACTGAATGACTGAATGATGGAATGACGGAATGACTGAATGACTGAATGACGGAATGAAAGAATGACTGAATGACTGAATGACTGAATGACTGAATGACTGAATGACTGAATGACGGAATTTGGAATGACTGAATGACTGAATGACTGAATGACGGAATGACTGAATGACTGAATGACTGAATGACTGAATGACTGAATGACTGAATGACAGAATGACTGAATGAATGAATGACTGAATGACTGAATGACGGAATGACTGAATGACCGAATGACTGAATGACTGAATGACGGAATGACTGAATGACTGAATGACTGAATGACTGAATGACGGAATGACTGAATGACTGAATGACTGAATGTCTGAATGACTGAATGACTGAATGACTGAATGACTGAATGACGGAATGATTGAATGACAGAATGACTGAATGACGGAATGACGGAATGACTGAATGACTGAATGACTGAATGACTAAATGACGGAATGACGGAATGACTGAATGACTGGATGACTGAATGACTGAATGATGGAATGACTGAATGACTGAATGACTGAATGACGGAATGAAAGAATGACTGAATGACTGAATGACTGAATGACTGAATGACGGAATGACTGAATGACTGAATGACTGAATGATGGAATGACTGAATGACGGAATGACTGAATGACTGAATGACTGAATGACGGAATGACATAATGACTGAATGAATGAATGAGTGACAGACTGAATGACTGAATGACTGAATGACTGAATGACTGAATGAGAGAATTACTGAAAGACTGAATGACTGAATGACGGAATGACTGAATGACGGAATGACTGAATGATGAATGATGAATGACTGAATGACTGAATGACGGAATGACTGAAAGACTGAAAGACTGAATGACGGAATGAGTGAATGACGGAATGACTGAATGACTGAATGACGGAATGACTGAATGACTGAATGACTGAATGACGGAATGACTGAATCACTGAATGACGGAATGACTGAATGACGGAATGACTGAATGACTGAATGACTGAATGACTGAATGAATGAATGACTGAATGACGGAATGACGGAATGACTGAGTGACTGAATGACTGAATGACTGAATGATTGAATGACTGAATGACTGAATGACGGAGTGACTGAATTACTGAATGACTGAATGACTGAATGACTGAATGACTGAATGACGGAATGACTGAATGACTGAATGACTGAATGACTGAATGACTGAATGACTGAATGACTGAATGACTGAATGACTGAATGATGAATGACTGAATGACTGAATGACTGAATGACTGAATGACTGAATGACTGAATGACTGAATGACGGAATGACTGAATGACAGAATGACTGAATGACTGAATGACTGAATGACTGAATGACTGAATGACGGAATGATGAATGACTGAATGACTGAATGACTGAATGACTGAATGACTGAATGACTGAATGACTGAATGACTGAATGACTGAATGACTGAATGACTGAATGACTGAATGACTGAATGAATGAATGACTGAATGACTGAATGACTGAATGACTGAATGACTGAATGACTGAATGACTGAATGACTGAATTTGAATGACTGAATGACTGAATGACTGAATGACTGAATGACTGAATGACTGAATGACTGAATGACGGAATGACTGAATGACGGAATGACTGAATGACTGAATGACGGAATGACTGAATGTCTGAATGACTGAATGACGGAATGACTGAATGACGGAATGACTGAATAACTGAATGATTGAATGATGGAATGACTGAATGACAGAATGACTGAATGACTGAATGACTGAATGACTGAATGACTGAATGACTGAATGAATGAATGACAGAATGAATGAATGACTGAATGACTGAATGACGGAATGACTGAATGACTGAATGAGTGAATGACTGAATGAAGGAATGACGGAATGACTGAATGAATGAATGACTGAATGACTGAATGAGTGAATGACGGAATGACTGAATGACTGAATGACGGAATGACTGAATGACTGAATGACTGAATGACGGAATGACTGAATCACTGAATGACGGAATGACTGAATGACGGAATGACTGAATGACTGAATGACTGAATGACTGAATGAGTGAATGACTGAATGACGGAATGACGGGAAGACTGAGTGACTGAATGACTGAATGACTGAATGATTGAATGACTGAATGACTGAATGACGGAGTGACTGAATTACTGAATGACTGAATGACTGAATGACTGAATGACGGAATGACGGAATGACTGAATGACTGAATGACGGAATGACAGAATGACTGAATGAATGAATGACTGAATGACTGAATGATTGAATGACTGAATGACTGAATGACTAATTGACTGAATGACGGAATGACTGAATGACGGAATGACTGAATGACTGAATGAGTGACTGACTGAATGACTGAATGACTAAATGACTGAATGACGGAATGATGGAATGACTGAATGACTGAATGACTGAATGACGAATGACTGAATGACTGAATGACTGATTGAATGAATGAATGAATGACTGAATGAATGAACGACTGAACGACTGAATGAATGAATGACTGAATGACTGAATGACTGAATGACTGAATGACTGAATGACTGAATGACTGAATGACTCAATTTGGAATGACTGAATGACTGAATGACTGAATGACTGAATGACGGAATGACTGACTGACTGAATGACTGAATGACTGAATGACTGAATGACTGAATGACTGAATGACAGAATGACTGAATGACTGAATG
This sequence comes from Squalus acanthias, assembly GCA_030390025.1. NCBI lineage: Eukaryota > Metazoa > Chordata > Chondrichthyes > Squaliformes > Squalidae > Squalus > Squalus acanthias. The sequence goes on along the minus strand of JASTWF010000498.1, from coordinate 225,017 downwards.
ACTGAATGACTGAATGATTGAATGGCGGAATGACTGGATGACTGAATGACTGAATGACTGAATGACGGAATGACAGAATGACTGAATGACTGAATGACTGAATGACTGAATGACGAATGACTGAATGACTGAATGACTGAATGACTGAATGACTGAATGATGGAATGACTGAATCACTGAATGCCGGAATGACTGAATGACGGAATGACTGAATGACTGAATGACGGAATGACTGAATGAATGAATGACTGAATGACGGAATGACGGAATGACTGAGTGACTGAATGACTGAATGACTGAATGACGGAGTGACTGAATTACTGAATGACTGAATGACTGAATGAAAGAATGACTGAATGACTGAATGACTGAATGACTGAATGATTGAATGACCGAATGTCTGAATGACTGAATGACTGAATGACTGAATGACTGAATGACGGAATGATTGAATGACAGAATGACGGAATGACGGAATGACTGAATGACTGAATGACTGAATGACTAAATGACGGAATGACGGAATGACTGAATGACTGGATGACTGAATGACTCAATGCTGGAATGACGGAATGACTGAATGACTGAATGACGGAATGAAAGAATGACTGAATGACTGAATGACTGAATGACTGAATAACTGAATGACTGAATGACTGAATGACTGAATGATGGAATGACTGAATGACGGAATGACATAATGACTGAATGAATGAATGACTGAATGACTGAATGACTGAATGAATGAATGACAGAATGACTGAATGACTGAATGACTGAATGACTGAATGACTAATTGACTGAATGACGGAATGACAGAATGACGGAATGACTGAATGACTGAATGAGTGACTGACTGAATGAATGAATGACTGAATGACTGAATGACTGAATGACTGAATGACTGAATGACTGAATGACTGAATGACTGAATGACAGAATGACTGAATGACGGAATGACAGAATGACTGAATGACTGAATGACTGAATGACTGAATGATTGAATGACTGAATGACTGAATGACTGAATGAATGAATGACTGAATGACTGAATGACGGAATGACTGAATGACTGAATGACTGAATGACTGAATGACTGAATGACTGAATGACTGAATGACGGAATGACTGAATGACTGAATGACTGAATGACTGAATGACTGAATGACTGAATGACTGAATGACTGAATGACTGAATGAATGAATGACTGAATGACTGAATGACTGAATGACTGAATGACTGAATGACTGAATGACTGAATGACTGAATGACTGAATGACTGAATGACTGAATGACTGAATGATGAATGACTGAATGACTGAATGACTGAATGACGGAATGACTGAATGACTGAACGACGAATGACTGAATGACTAATGTCTGAATTCATTCTTTTCTCGTCTTCATGACTGATGATGAATAGATTCCTGTCATTCATTCAGTCATTCAGTCATTCAGTCATTCAGTCATTCATTCAGTCATTTAGTCATTCAGTCATTCAGTCATTCCGTCATTCAGTCATTCAGTCATTCAGTCATTCAGTCATTCAGTCATTCAGTCATTCGTCATTCGTCTGTCATCAGTCATTCAGTCATTCAATCATTCAGCATCATCATCGTCATTCAGTCATTCAGTCATTCATCATTCGTCATTCAGTCTCAGTCATTCAGTCATTCCGTCAATTCTGTCATGTCAGTCATTCCGTCATTCTCAGTCATTCTCAATTAAGTCATTCAGTTCAGTCATCCAGTCATTCAGTCATTCAGTCATTCAGTCATTCAGTCATTCAGTCATTCCGTCATTCAGTCATTCAGTCATTCAGTCATTCAGTCATTCCAAATTCAGTCATTCAGTCATTCAGTCATTCAGTCATTCAGTCATTCAGTCATTCCGTCATTCCGTCATTCAGTCATTCCGTCATTCAGTCATTCAGTCATTCCGTCACTCAGTCATTCAGTCATTCAGTCATTCCGTCATTCAGTCATTCAGTCATTCAGTCATTCAGTCATTCAGTCTTTCAGTCATTCCGTCATTCAGTCATTCAGTCATTCTGTCATTCCGTCATTCCGTCATTCAGTCATTCAGTCATTCCGTCAGTCCATCATTCAGTCATTCAGTCATTCCTTCATTCAGTCATTCAGTCTTTCAGTCATTCCGTCATTCAGTCATTCAGTCATTCAGTCATTCCGTCATTCAGTCATTCAGTCATTCCGTCATTCCGTCATTCAGTCATTCAGTCATCCAGTCATTCAGTCATTCCGTCATTCCGTCATTCAGTCATTCAGTCATTCAGTCATTCAGTCATTCCGTCATTCCGTCATTCAGTCATTCAGTCATTCAATCATTCCGTCATTCAGTCATTCAGTCATTCAGTCATTCAGTCATTCAGACATTCAGTCATTCAGTCATTCAGTCATTCAGTCATTCCGTCATTCAGTCATTCCGTCATTCAGTCATTCAGTCATTCCGTCATTCAGTCATTCATTCTTTCAGTCATTCCGTCATTCAGTCATTCAGTCATTCAGTCATTCAGTCATTCCGTCATTCCGTCATTCAGTCATTCAGTCATTCCGTCAGTCCATCATTCAGTCATTCAGTCATTCCGTCATTCAGTCATTCAGTCTTTCAGTCATTCCGTCATTCAGTCATTCAGTCATTCAGTCATTCAGTCATTCCGTCATTCCGTCATTCAGTGATTCAGTCATTCCGTCGTTCCGTCATTCAGTCATTCAGTCATCCAGTCATTCAGTCATTCCGTCATTCCGTCATTCAGTCATTCAGTCATTCAGTCATTCCGTCATTCCGTCATTCAGTCATTCAGTCATTCAATCATTCCGTCATTCAGTCATTCAGTCATTCAGTCATTCAGTCATTCAGTCATTCAGTCATTCAGTCATTCAGTCATTCAGTCATTCAGTCATTCAGTCATTCAGTCATTCAGTCATTCAGTCATTCAGTCATTCAGTCATTCAGTCATTCAGTCATTCAGTCATTCAGTCATTCAGTCATTCAGTCATTCAGTCATTCAGTCATTCAGTCATTCAGTCATTCAGTCATTCAGTCATTCCGTCATTCAGTCATTCAGTCATTCAGTCATTCAGTCATTCAGTCATTCAGTCATTCAGTCATTCAGTCATTCAGTCATTCAGTCATTCAGTCATTCAGTCATTCAGTCATTCAGTCATTCAGTCATTCAGTCATTCCGTCATTCAGTCATTCAGTCATTCAGTCATTCAGTCATTCAGTCATTCAGTCATTCAGTCATTCAGTCATTCAGTCATTCAGTCATTCAGTCATTCAGTCATTCAGTCATTCAGTCATTCAGTCATTCAGTCATTCAGTCATTCAGTCATTCCGTCATTCAGTCATTCCAGTCATTCAGTCATTCAGTGATTCAGTCATTCAGTCATTCCTTCATTCAGTCATTCAGTCATTCCGTCATTCACTCATACCATCATTCATTCATTCAGTCTTCCTTCATTCAGTCATTCAGTCATTCAGTCATTCAGTCAGTCACTCATTCAGTCATTCCGTCATTCAGTCATTCCGTCATTCAGTCAATTAGTCATTCAGTCATTCAGTCATTCAGTCATTCCGTCATTCAGTCATTCAGTCATTCAGTCATTCAGTCATTCCGTCATTCAGTCACTCAGTCATTCAGTCATTCCGTCATTCAGTCATTCAGTCATTCCGTCATTCAGTCATTCAGTCATTCAGTCATTCAGTCATTCTTTCATTCCGTCATTCAGTCATTCAGTCATTCCGTCATTCCATCATTCAGTCATTCAGTCATCCAGTCATTCAGTCATTCCGTCATTCCGTCATTTAGTCATTCAGTCATTCAGTCATTCAGTCATTCAGTCATTCAGTCATTCAGTCATTCAGTCATTCAGTCATTCCGTCATTCAGTCATTCAGTCATTCAGTCATTCAGTCATTCAGTCATTCAGTCATTCAGTCATTCAGTCATTCAGTCATTCAGTCATTCAGTCATTCAGTCATTCAGTCATTCAGTCATTCAGTCATTCAGTCATTCAGTCATTCAGTCATTCAGTCATTCAGTCATTCAGTCATTCAGTCATTCAGTCATTCAGTCATTCAGTCATTCAGTCATTCAGTCATTCAGTCATTCAGTCATTCAGTCATTCAGTCATTCAGTCATTCAGTCATTCAGTCATTCAGTCATTCAGTCATTCAGTCATTCAGTCATTCAGTCATTCAGTCATTCAGTCATTCAGTCATTCAGTCATTCAGTCATTCCGTCATTCAGTCATTCAGTCATTCAGTCATTCAGTCATTCAGTCATTCAGTCATTCAGTCATTCAGTCATTCAGTCATTCCGTCATTCAGTCATTCCATCATTCAGTCATTCAGTCATTCAGTCATTCCGTCATTCCGTCATTCAGTCATTCAGTCATTCAGTCATTCCGTCATTCAGTCATTCAGTCATTCAGTCATTCAGTCATTCAGTCATTCAGTCATTCAGTCATTCAGTCATTCAGTCATTCCGTCATTCAGTCATTCAGTCATTCAGTCATTCAGTCATTCCGTCATTCAGTCATTCGTCATTCAGTCATTCAGTCATTCAGACATTCAGTCATTCAGTCATTCAGTCATTCAGTCATTCCGTCATTCAGTCATTCAGTCATTCAGTCATTCCGTCATTCAGTCATTCAGTCATTCAGTCATTCAGTCATTCAGTCATTCCGTCATTCAGTCATTCAGTCATTCAGTCATTCAGTCATTCAGTCATTCAGTCATTCAGTCATTCCGTCATTCAGTCATTCCGTCATTCAGTCATTCAGTCATTCAGTCATTCAGTCATTCAGTCATTCAGTCATTCAGTCATTCAGTCATTCCATCATTCAGTCATTCATTCATTCAGTCATTCTGTCATTCTGTCATTCAGTCATTCCGTCATACAGTCATTCCGTCATTCCGTCATTCAGTCATTCCGTCATTCAGTCATTCAGTGATTCAGTCATTCAGTCATTCCTTCATTCAGTCATTCAGTCATTCCGTCATTCACTCATACCATCATTCATTCATTCAGTCTTCCTTCATTCAGTCATTCAGTCATTCAGTCATTCAGTCAGTCACTCATTCAGTCATTCAGTCATTCCGTCATTCAGTCATTCCGTCATTCAGTCAATTAGTCATTCAGTCATTCAGTCATTCAGTCATTCCGTCATTCAGTCATTCAGTCATTCAGTCATTCAGTCATTCCGTCATTCAGTCATTCAGTCATTCAGTCATTCCGTCATTCAGTCATTCCGTCATTCCGTCATTCAGTCATTCAGTCATTCAGTCATTCAGTCATTCTTTCATTCCGTCATTCAGTCATTCAGTCATTCCGTCATTACATCATTCAGTCATTCAGTCATCCAGTCATTCAGTCATTCCGTCATTCCGTCATTTAGTCATTCAGTCATTCAGTCATTCCTTCATTCCGTCATTCAGTCATTCAGTCATTCAATCATTCCGTCATTCTGTCATTCAGTCATTCAGTCATTCAGTCATTCAGTCATTCAGACATTCAGTCATTCAGTTATTCAGTCATTCCGTCATTCAGTCATTCAGTCATTCCGTCATTACATCATTCAGTCATTCAGTCATCCAGTCATTCAGTCATTCCGTCATTCCGTCATTTAGTCATTCAGTCATTCAGTCATTCAGTCATTCAGTCATTCAGTCATTCATTCATTCAGTCGTTCAGTCGTTCATTCATTCAGTCATTCATTCATTCATTCATTCCGTCATTCAGTCATTTAGTCATTCAGTCATTCAGTCAGTCACTCATTCAGTCATTCAGTCATTCCGTCATTCAGTCATTCCGTCATTCAGTCAATTAGTCATTCAATCATTCAGTCATTCATTCATTCAGTCATTCTGTCATTCCGTCATTCAGTCATTCAGTCATTCCGTCATTCAGTCATTCCAGTCATTCAGTCATTCAGTCATTCCGTCATTCAGTCATTCAGTCATTCAGTCATTCAGTCATTCCGTCATTCAGTCATTCAGTCATTCCGTCATTCCATCATTCAGTCATTCAGTCATTCAGTCATTCAGACATTCAGTCATTCAGTCATTCAGTCATTCCGTCATTCAGTCATTCAGTCATTCAGTCATTTAGTCATTCAGTCATTCCGTCATTCAGTCTTTCAGTCATTCCTTCATTCAGTCATTCAGTCATTCAGTCATTCAGTCATTCCGTCATTCAGTCATTCAGTCATTCGGTCATTCAGTCATTCCGTCATTCAGTCATTCCGTCATTCCGTCATTCAGTCATTCAGTCATTCAGTCATTCCGTCATTCAGTCATTCAATCATTCAGTCATTCAGTCATTCAGTCAGTCACTCATTCAGTCATTCAGTCATTCCGTCATTCAGTCATTCCGTCATTCAGTCAATTAGTCATTCAGTCATTCAGTCATTCAGTCATTCAGTCATTCACTCATTCATTCATTCAGTCTTTCCGTCATTCCGTCATTCAGTCGTTCAGTCATTCCGTCATTCCGTCATTCAGTCATTCAGTCATTCAGTAATTCAGTCATTCCGTCATTCAGTCATTCAGTCATTCAGTCATTCAGTCAGTCAGTCTTTCAGTCATTCAGTCACTCAGTCATTCAGTCATTCAGTCATTCAGTCATTCAGTCATTCAGTCATTCAGTCATTCAGACATTCAGTCATTCAGTCATTCAGTCATTCAGTCATTCCGTCATTCAGTCATTCAGTCATTCAGTCATTGCGTCATTCTGTCATTCGGTCATTCAGTCATTCAGTCATTCAGACATTCAGTCATTCAGTCATTCAGTCATTCAGTCATTCCGTCATTCAGTCATTCAGTCATTCAGTCATTCCGTCATTCAGTCATTCAGTCATTCAGTCATTCAGTCATTCAGTCATTCAGTCATTCAGTCATTCAGTCATTCAGTCATTCAGTCATTCAGTCATTCCGTCATTCAGTCATTCAGTCATTCCGTCATTCAGTCATTCCGTCATTCAGTCATTCAGTCATTCAGTCATTCAGTCATTCAGTCATTCAGTCATTCAGTCATTCAGTCATTCCGTCATTCAGTCATTCAGTCATTCAGTCATTCAGTCATTCAGTCATTCAGTCATTCCGTCATTCAGTCATTCAGTCATTCCGTCATTCAGTCATTCAGTCATTCAGTCATTCAGTCATTCAGTCATTCAGTCATTCAGTCATTCAGTCATTCAGTCATTCCGTCATTCAGTCATTCAGTCATTCAGTCATTCAGTCATTCCGTCATTCAGTCATTCAGTCATTCAGTCATTCAGTCATTCAGTCATTCAGTCATTCAGTCATTCAGTCATTCAGTCATTCAGTCATTCAGTCATTCAGTCATTCAGTCATTCCGTCATTCAGTCTGTTGTAGGGGCTAATCGGAGCCTTAAGCGGACTAACCGTGAAGGAGAGTCGACGCGCTACCCGACTTAGCCCGACTGAGCAATAAAACTCAAACACCAATTTACACGGTTAAATGCGGGAGTACACTTTATTCAGAGCGCTCTGGGAGAGAATTGATGCACCCACGTGCAGTCACCGACCTCTCAAATAAGTCACTCTGGGGCACAGTATTTTATACATCCATCATTGATTACATCGTGCTCACATGAGCATGTGATAGTCATTAGAATCCAATCAATTTTATGTATATAATTGTTAAGCACAGTAAATCAATTAACGTCAGGATACAGTTGATGTGATCAGCCTCGTCTATGTGACAGTGTTATCTCGAGCCCTGTACCAGGATACAGTTGATGTGATCAGCCTCGTCTATGTGACAGTGTTATCTCGAGCCCTGTATGTTGCAACGTTGTCTGACAAGGCAGACTGCCAATCCATTGCAGAAAAGTCCTGTGTCAGCGAATTTAAAGTTCATTAACTGGATGAGTTTTTCTTCTCCGACATTTCTTTAATAATTTTCTCCTCCAACACTCCCTTCTGTTGGTCCGGGGGCACGACCTTCTTGCCCCCAGGAAACCACTGCTCCGTGCCTCTTCACGGGGTCGACGCTACAGCCACTGGCTCATCTCTTGAGGGCTGGCTACCCCGGCGACGGCGTCATGCGTTTCCTCCATGGGCTGGAGATCGGTGTATCCTTCCTTTTCTTCGTCTTTGAGCAACGGCTCCTCTTCCCGTACGGCGCTGACTGACATTAGCTGGGTTGTGGCAATCTTACAACATGTCTTTAACAAGGTTATCAAGCAACATACAGCGACACATATCATCACTATCACAACCATTACGTGCATAATCCAGGGGCCCCATTCTGTTAGCCCCTACAACAATGCTACTTTGCCCTGTCTCCTTTACGTATTCATACGACATATATACAAAGGTATTCACCTGGAGCTCTCTTCGCTTACGGGAGCCCCTTTCCATTCCCGAAACAATGCATGTTAATGCTATTAAACACAGTGGTATCCCCATTTTTACTTGGAAGCAGGCACTGTCTATCACCGCGTCGTTGCCGCTTCTGGTAGCACTCTTGTATTAACATACAAACATAAAAACACAGTAGTTAGTACACCAAATGCAATAAGCCAAAGCACGAATGCAAACAGGTAAGGTAATTGGACATTTACGGGTCGCTTGATCTGTAGGTAAAAGAAACACAAAGAAGCGCCCATTAGTTCATCTTTTCTCCATATATTTTTAATTGTGTCCAATGTTTCCAGACTCCCTTCCCCCTTATGTCCAGACAGGCACAGGTATCACCACTAATTATAATTTCGTAGGGTCCGCTCCATTTTGGGGCGAAGCCTGGCTTGTCAGGCAGGACCTTCAGCATCACTTTGCTGCCCGCTGACGGCACGGAGGGTGTCATGACCCCCTCCTGTGCCTGATCCTGAAGTTCCTGATTGTCTCGTACGGCTTGGCGCATCCCCTTCAGTTGGGTGCTAAGCTCTAAGACATAACGCCGTAGTCTGTCCTTTAAGGGGCCCACATCAGCCCCACCTGTTATGATGCCTTCTGGTAATTGCATCGCCCTTCCTGTCATTAGTTCATAAGGGGTCAGGCCTGTCGTACGATTCGTGGTGGCTCGTAACTTCATTAGGATAAGGGGTAAAACCTCAACCCATGTTTTCCCAGATTCCTGTATTGCCTTTGCTAAAGCGTTTTTGAGTGTTCGATTCATTCTTTCAACCATTCCCGAGCTCTGGGGGTGGTAAGGGATATGGAACTTCTGTTTGATCCCCATCAGCTGACAAATATTCTTTACTACACTCCCTGTAAAGTGCGTTCCTTGGTCAGAGTCGATTTGCAAGGGCACTCCCCACCGCGGGATTACTTCCTCGGCCAGGATTCTGGCTACCGTTAAGGCCGTGCAATTCCGCGTTGGGAAAGCTTCTACCCACCTTGTGAACTGGTCAATTATCACAAGGCAGTATATTTTTCCGTGGGACTGGGGAAGTGGTCCCGTAAAATCAATTTGTATGTGCTCCCAAGGACCTCGGGGTCTTGGCTGGTGGCCCATTCTAATTTTAATAGGCCGGCCAGGATTATGCTGAGCACAAGTGATACATCGCTGACAGTGCCTCGCGATGTCTCTTCCCATCCCCTTCCACCACCAATCCTTACTTAATAAGGAGCTCATTGCCTCTCTCCCTGTATGTGAAATACCGTGATGTATCTCTAGCAGAGTCTGTTGTATGCACTCCGGTGCTACTACTTTACCTTCTTTTCGCCAGACTCGATCGGATCCTACTCCAGCTCCATTTCTTACCCATGTTTCCTTTTCCGTGTCTGATGCTTCGTCTTGGACTTCCCAGATCTTTATTTCGTTCTCCGGGCTGTCTACGCTGCCCACCAGTACTTCGTTTATCTCCTCCTGTTCTAGAGCTGCCTGTGCTGCCCAATCAGCCGCCTGGTTCCCCTGGTGGCTGTCCCAGTCTGGGCTTGTCTTGTCTGGTTCTTTCTGATGGGCCTTAATTTTGATAACTGCCACCTGTTTAGGTCTTTTGCTTGCTTCTAGCAAGGCCTCTATTCGTCCCTGATGTTTGATGGGGTTACCTCCTGTGGTTATATACCCTCTACGTCCCCATGCTGTCATGTAGTCATGCACTACCCCGAAGGCATACCGGCTATCTGTGTATATATTGACTACCTGGTTCTTTGCTTCATTCAATGCTTGAGTCAACGCGACCAACTCTGCTACTTGGGCTGATAAGCTACCGTCTAACCGTCCAGATTTAACTACTTCCATCTTACTATTAACTACTGCCCACCCGGTTCGGGGTTGTCCATTAATATATTTACGGGATCCATCTACATAGAATGTTTCCTCCACTTCCTCTAGAGGGGTGTCTTTGATAATCTCTTCTCCAATGTCCTCGTCTATTTTTTTACAACTGTGTGGGGCTCCTGTTCCCAGGATCCCCTCAGCTGGGTTCTCCCCTATGTCTCTGACTATGATGATAGACTCGTTAGGGGGTAATAGAACTGCTTCCCACTTAGCTCTTCTCATGTTTGAGACAGATCTTAATTTTCCAGTATTTATCATTTCCACCAAGGTATGCTTGGTGTGCAAGACTATGTTCCCGGTCATTACTATAGGTTCGCTCACCTTTACTGCCCATGCTGCGCAGTCCAGTGCCGCTATACATCGCGAGAGTCCGGAGACTACCGGTCCTTCTGCGGTCGAGTAGTATGCCACTGGTCTGCGCTTATCGCCATGGTCCTGGGTTATCACAGCGGTGTAGAACCCGCCCTCATTGTCACAGTGAATATGGAAAGGTTTGTTCATATCTGGCAGCCCTAGTCCCGGGGCTGACAGTAACTCCTTCTTCAACTGTCCGTAAGCTTTTTCCTGTTCTGGGCCCCACTCTATGGACTCAAGGGCAGGCCTTCCTCCCTTTACTAACCTTTGGATAGGCTCAGCTATCTTAGCGAACCCGGGGACGAAGTTCCTGCTGTAGTTAAAAAGTCCTAAGACCTTCCTAACTCCCCTTATTGTCACTGGTCTGGGCATATTCCAGACTGCAGCCTTCCTATCCGTTGGCATCTCCTTTGTCCCTTGGGAAATGAGATGCCCTAGATACGTGACTTTGAACTTTCCAATCTGGGCCTTCCTAGGGCTAGCCTTCAGTCCTGCGTCCCTTAATGCTGTCAGTACTATCTTCAGGGCCTTATTATGACCTGGAACTTTGTCCGAGGCTATCAGGAGATCGTCAACGTACTGGAGGACCGTGCTCCCTGGTGGGAGCTCTGCACCCTTTAAAATATTACTCATTACCCGATGGAAGATCGCGGGGCTATTATGGGATCCTTGTGGCAGGCGGGTCCAGGTGTACTGTCTGTCTCCTACTGTGAATGCAAATTTCTCCTGAGACTCTGGATCCAATGGGAGAGCCCAGAATCCGTTGGCTATGTCCAACACTGTGAATATCTTGTGTTCGGGAGCCAGTCCGTTCAAAATTGTGGACGGGCTGGCGACTATGGGGTGAAGCTTGGGCGTCACTTTATTCAAGGCCGTATAGTCAATTGTCAGCCTGTAACTCCCATCTGGCTTTTTAACTGGCCACGTAGGGGAATTGGTTGTGCTCGTGGTTTCCCGAAGGACACCTCTTTCTACCAATCCCTTTACTATGTCTTCTACAGCTTTCTTTGCTTCTGGTTTAATGGGATATTGTCGGTGGGGTTTGTGTTCGGGTCCTGGGGCGACAATGGGGTCAATCTTAACCATTCCTGTGTCTAACTTATCTTTTGCCCATACTCCTTGTACCGAGGCACACGTGTCCCCGTACCCATTGGTTTCCACTTGCCAGTCCCGGCTTACCGCTGTAGCCACTCCCACTTTGGTGGTATTATTGGTCAGACAGTGCATACTAGTTTTATGCCCGTCCAAGTTTGGCCAAGTTATTTTCTTCTTACCACAATCAATTAATACCTGGTATTCTTTCATTAAGTCATTTCCCATTATTGTTCCCTCATTATTCTTACACACGTAAAATCGCATAGGGATGAAAAAGTTATCTATTTCTACCAATTGGGTTGTGCTCAGAAAGGCAGGTGTTTTATCACCGCCAATCCCTGTGATGTAGACCTTTCTGTCCGTTATCGGGATGGGAAGGTTGGTCACGGATACTGAGGCACCGGTGTCCACTAGCATCTCACACGGTCGGCCCCCTAATAGTGCAGACACATACATCCTTCCTTTGTCTCTTTTTACGGGGGCCGCTGACTGTCACTGTGTCTCTTTCCACTGTTGATATTGTCTCTTTTCTTCGGGGGTCATGGTGACGTGGGTCGTCTCAGGTCTGCCATGTTTACTGAAACAAGTGGCCTCAGTATGGCCCTTCTTATTACAGTAAGTACATGTCTTCTTAGCCATACAATCTCTAATAAAATGTCCAGGCTTCCTGCAACCATGACATGCCCCCTTGGGTCCCACTGCCTGTTTTACCGCACTTACACTTTCCTGTTTAACCTTGACCGTACCTTCCTCTTTGGCTTTTAACCCGTCTACCCCACAAGCCCACTCTACTAGGTCGTCGTAATTCCTGGTTGTTACTACGCCCATCTTCATGATAGCCTGGTGTGCGGGAGACAAGCCATCTTTAAAGGCCTGAATGAAAGCGGGGTCAGTTCTTGCCGGCCCTGGTTGGCCTGATGACTCTCCATAAACAATAAACAGCCTTTCTCCATATTCGGAGGCCCCCTCGCCCTTTTGCTGCTTACAGGACGTTATCTTACTCCAATTAGTTGGGGCCTCTCCTAACACCCGCTGGATTTCTGTTTTAAACAGATTAAAGGGAGCCTGTTGTCGGTCTATTGTATCTGCCAATGGACATTGTTCAGTCCATCGACCGGTCTTATAATCCGTATTGGCCTGATTGGGGGTGGTCTGCGTGAGGTGCCATCGGTCGACCGGACATGCTGCCCGGACCAACTGATGAACGTCACGCAGGTGGAGGCTGTGTCCCAGCCAAACCATATCTAGGTTTGCCCAGAACTTGGTGTTGGCACTTCGTGTTTGTAAGTTCCCCAGGTCTTTCAAAATCTGTTGTCTTTCTCCCGGGGTAAAAGGCTGAAAATCCGCCCTTGCCCCGGCGGCACCAGGCTGGCCCCTCATTTTAACGGGGGCCGCGAAATATTCTTCTGTTGTATCCCCAACTGTTTCTTCAGTTGGGGCTGTTGGTCCGGAAAGTCCGTACGGGGGGAGTGGATCTGTGTTACACCCCGTCCACCTTCCGGGACACATTCTACTTTGTTCTTGATTTATTCCCTCTAGTATTTCTATCTTCTTTTTTAAATCTGCTATTTCTCTGTTTTTGGCCTTCTCAGTCTCTCGGACCTTATCTACTTGCTCGATTAGTCCCGCCAATTGGTGTACCAAAAGAACTCCCGTTTTCTTGGTTTTCTCCCTTTTTTGCTTACGTACCCACTCTCGTTGTGACTCTAATGACTGGCTAACATCCCAGCCATCTTTCTGCATTCTGTCTATCAGCGAACGTCTATCTGTCATGTAACTATTAATAAGGGACCCCGGGGGCCCCATCTTAATGTCCTTACCTGACATCGCCCGTCCGCTCTCCGATCACACTCTCCAGTAAACACTCACCACCTCTCTTCACTCTCCCGTCCTTCTGGACTCGTGAACTCGTTTACCGACGTGTCTAGTTGCCTGGAGTTCCGGATCTCGCAAGCACCGCCCGCAGACTTTATCACAGGTTTTACTCTGTACCTTTAACCTACGGCCCAAAAATTTGACAGTGTAATGCAGAATACTCACAACGGTTCCCCCTCTGCCTTCCGAGAATACCCGGACCAAAAACCCCTATAAAGTGTACTCTCGCAAATCCCCTCAGATTCTTTCGGTTACTTGAGCCCGTTAACACTTGATCAGGGTGTCGGTACTCAGTAACCCTGCTCGCAGCGCCAATTGTTGCAGGGGCTAATCGGAGCCTTAAGCGGACTAACCGTGAAGGAGAGTCGACGCGCTACCCGACTTAGCCCGACTGAGCAATAAAACTCAAACACCAATTTACACGGTTAAATGCGGGAGTACACTTTATTCAGAGCGCTCTGGGAGAGAATTGATGCACCCACATGCAGTCACCGACCTCTCAAATAAGTCACTCTGGGGCACAGTATTTTATACATCCATCATTGATTACATCGTGCTCACATGAGCATGTGATAGTCATTAGAATCCAATCAATTTTATGTA
>JASTWF010000498.1:176040-210317 GCA_030390025.1 Squalus acanthias | reverse complement strand
GAATGACTGAATGACTGAATGACTGAATGACTGAATGACTGAATGACTGAATGACTGAATGACTGAATGACTGAATGACTGAATGACTGAATGACTGAATGACTGAATGACTGAATGACTGAATGACTGAATGACTGAATGACTGAATGACTGAATGACTGAATGACTGAATGACTGAATGACTGAATGACTGAATGACTGAATGACTGAATGACTGAATGACTGAATGACTGAATGACTGAATGACTGAATGACTGAATGACTGAATGACTGAATGACTGAATGACTGAATGACTGAATGACTGAATGACTGAATGACTGAATGACTGAATGACTGAATGACTGAATGACTGAATGACTGAATGACTGAATGACTGAATGACTGAATGACTGAATGACTGAATGACTGAATGACTGAATGACGGAATGACTGAATGACTGAATGACTGAATGACTGAATGACTGAATGACTGAATGACTGAATGACTGAATGACTGAATGACTGAATGACTGAATGACTGAATGACTGAATGACTGAATGACTGAATGACTGAATGACTGAATGACTGAATGACTGAATGACTGAATGACTGAATGACTGAATGACTGAATGACTGAATGACTGAATGACTGAATGACTGAATGACTGAATGACTGAATGACTGAATGACTGAATGACTGAATGACTGAATGACTGAATGACTGAATGACTGAATGACTGAATGACGGAATGACTGAATGACTGAATGACTGAATGACTGAATGACTGAATGACTGAATGACTGAATGACTGAATGACTGAATGACGGAATGACTGAATGACTGAATGACTGAATGACTGAATGACGGAATGACTGAATGACTGAATGACTGAATGACTGAATGACTGAATGACTGAATGACTGAATGACTGAATGACTGAATGACTGAATGACTGAATGACTGAATGACTGAATGACTGAATGACTGAATGACTGAATGACTGAATGACTGAATGACTGAATGACTGAATGACTGAATGACTGAATGACTGAATGACTGAATGACTGAATGACTGAATGACTGAATGACTGAATGACTGAATGACTGAATGACTGAATGACTGAATGACTGAATGACTGAATGACTGAATGACTGAATGACTGAATGACTGAATGACTGAATGACTGAATGACTGAATGACTGAATGACGGAATGACTGAATGACTGAATGACTGAATGACTGAATGACTGAATGACTGAATGACTGAATGACTGAATGACTGAATGACTGAATGACTGAATGACTGAATGACTGAATGACTGAATGACTGAATGACTGAATGACTGAATGACTGAATGACTGAATGACTGAATGACTGAATGACTGAATGACTGAATGACTGAATGACTGACTGAATGACTGAATGACTGAATGACTGAATGACTGAATGACTGAATGACTGAATGACTGAATGACTGAATGACTGAATGACTGAATGACTGAATGACTGAATGACTGAATGACTGAATGACTGAATGACTGAATGACTGAATGACTGAATGACTGAATGACTGAATGACTGAATGACTGAATGACTGAATGACTGAATGACTGAATGACTGAATGACTGAATGACTGAATGACTGAATGACTGAATGACTGAATGACTGAATGACTGAATGACTGAATGACTGAATGACTGAATGACTGAATGACTGAATGACTGAATGACTGAATGACTGAATGACTGAATGACTGAATGACTGAATGACTGAATGACTGAATGACTGAATGACTGAATGACTGAATGACTGAATGACTGAATGACTGAATGACTGAATGACTGAATGACTGAATGACTGAATGACTGAATGACTGAATGACTGAATGACTGAATGACTGAATGACTGAATGACTGAATGACTGAATGACTGAATGACTGAATGACTGAATGACTGAATGACTGAATGACTGAATGACTGAATGACTGAATGACTGAATGACTGAATGACTGAATGACTGAATGACTGAATGACTGAATGACTGAATGACTGAATGACTGAATGACTGAATGACTGAATGACTGAATGACTGAATGACTGAATGACTGAATGACTGAATGACTGAATGACTGAATGACTGAATGACTGAATGACTGAATGACTGAATGACTGAATGACTGAATGACTGAATGACTGAATGACTGAATGACTGAATGACTGAATGACTGAATGACTGAATGACTGAATGACTGAATGACTGAATGACTGAATGACTGAATGACTGAATGACTGAATGACTGAATGACTGAATGACTGAATGACTGAATGACTGAATGACTGAATGACTGAATGACTGAATGACTGAATGACTGAATGACTGAATGACTGAATGACTGAATGACTGAATGACTGAATGACTGAATGACTGAATGACTGAATGACTGAATGACTGAATGACTGAATGACTGAATGACTGAATGACTGAATGACTGAATGACTGAATGACTGAATGACTGAATGACTGAATGACTGAATGACTGAATGACTGAATGACTGAATGACTGAATGACTGAATGACTGAATGACTGAATGACTGAATGACTGAATGACTGAATGACTGAATGACTGAATGACTGAATGACTGAATGACTGAATGACTGAATGACTGAATGACTGAATGACTGAATGACTGAATGACTGAATGACTGAATGACTGAATGACTGAATGACTGAATGACTGAATGACTGAATGACTGAATGACTGAATGACTGAATGACTGAATGACTGAATGACTGAATGACTGAATGACTGAATGACTGAATGACTGAATGACTGAATGACTGAATGACTGAATGACTGAATGACTGAATGACTGAATGACTGAATGACTGAATGACTGAATGACTGAATGACTGAATGACTGAATGACTGAATGACTGAATGACTGAATGACTGAATGACTGAATGACTGAATGACTGAATGACTGAATGACTGAATGACTGAATGACTGAATGACTGAATGACTGAATGACTGAATGACTGAATGACTGAATGACTGAATGACTGAATGACTGAATGACTGAATGACTGAATGACTGAATGACTGAATGACTGAATGACTGAATGACTGAATGACTGAATGACTGAATGACTGAATGACTGAATGACTGAATGACTGAATGACTGAATGACTGAATGACTGACTGAATGACTGAATGACTGAATGACTGAATGACTGAATGACTGAATGACTGAATGACTGAATGACTGAATGACTGAATGACTGAATGACTGAATGACTGAATGACTGAATGACTGAATGACTGAATGACTGAATGACTGAATGACTGAATGACTGAATGACTGAATGACTGAATGACTGAATGACTGAATGACTGAATGACTGAATGACTGAATGACTGAATGACTGAATGACTGAATGACTGAATGACTGAATGACTGAATGACTGAATGACTGAATGACTGAATGACTGAATGACTGAATGACTGAATGACTGAATGACTGAATGACTGAATGACTGAATGACTGAATGACTGAATGACTGAATGACTGAATGACTGAATGACTGAATGACTGAATGACTGAATGACTGAATGACTGAATGACTGAATGACTGAATGACTGAATGACTGAATGACTGAATGACTGAATGACTGAATGACTGAATGACTGAATGACTGAATGACTGAATGACTGAATGACTGAATGACTGAATGACTGAATGACTGAATGACTGAATGACTGAATGACTGAATGACTGAATGACTGAATGACTGAATGACTGAATGACTGAATGACTGAATGACTGAATGACTGAATGACTGAATGACTGAATGACTGAATGACTGAATGACTGAATGACTGAATGACTGAATGACTGAATGACTGAATGACTGAATGACTGAATGACTGAATGACTGAATGACTGAATGACTGAATGACTGAATGACTGAATGACTGAATGACTGAATGACTGAATGACTGAATGACTGAATGACTGAATGACTGAATGACTGAATGACTGAATGACTGAATGACTGAATGACTGAATGACTGAATGACTGAATGACTGAATGACTGAATGACTGAATGACTGAATGACTGAATGACTGAATGACTGAATGACTGAATGACTGAATGACTGAATGACTGAATGACTGAATGACTGAATGACTGAATGACTGAATGACTGAATGACTGAATGACTGAATGACTGAATGACTGAATGACTGAATGACTGAATGACTGAATGACTGAATGACTGAATGACTGAATGACTGAATGACTGAATGACTGAATGACTGAATGACTGAATGACTGAATGACTGAATGACTGAATGACTGAATGACTGAATGACTGAATGACTGAATGACTGAATGACTGAATGACTGAATGACTGAATGACTGAATGACTGAATGACTGAATGACTGAATGACTGAATGACTGAATGACTGAATGACTGAATGACTGAATGACTGAATGACTGAATGACTGAATGACTGAATGACTGAATGACTGAATGACTGAATGACTGAATGACTGAATGACTGAATGACTGAATGACTGAATGACTGAATGACTGAATGACTGAATGACTGAATGACTGAATGACTGAATGACTGAATGACTGAATGACTGAATGACTGAATGACTGAATGACTGAATGACTGAATTGAATGACTGAATGACTGAATGACTGAATGACTGAATGACTGAATGACTGAATGACTGAATGACTGAATGACTGAATGACTGAATGACTGAATGACTGAATGACTGAATGACTGAATGACTGAATGACTGAATGACTGAATGACTGAATGACTGAATGACTGAATGACTGAATGACTGAATGACTGAATGACTGAATGACTGAATGACTGAATGACTGAATGACTGAATGACTGAATGACTGAATGACTGAATGACTGAATGACTGAATGACTGAATGACTGAATGACTGAATGACTGAATGACTGAATGACTGAATGACTGAATGACTGAATGACTGAATGACTGAATGACTGAATGACTGAATGACTGAATGACTGAATGACTGAATGACTGAATGACTGAATGACTGAATGACTGAATGACTGAATGACTGAATGACTGAATGACTGAATGACTGAATGACTGAATGACTGAATGACTGAATGACTGAATGACTGAATGACTGAATGACTGAATGACTGAATGACTGAATGACTGAATGACTGAATGACTGAATGACTGAATGACTGAATGACTGAATGACTGAATGACTGAATGACTGAATGACTGAATGACTGAATGACTGAATGACTGAATGACTGAATGACTGAATGACTGAATGACTGAATGACTGAATGACTGAATGACTGAATGACTGAATGACTGAATGACTGAATGACTGAATGACTGAATGACTGAATGACTGAATGACTGAATGACTGAATGACTGAATGACTGAATGACTGAATGACTGAATGACTGAATGACTGAATGACTGAATGACTGAATGACTGAATGACTGAATGACTGAATGACTGAATGACTGAATGACTGAATGACTGAATGACTGAATGACTGAATGACTGAATGACTGAATGACTGAATGACTGAATGACTGAATGACTGAATGACTGAATGACTGAATGACTGAATGACTGAATGACTGAATGACTGAATGACTGAATGACTGAATGACTGAATGACTGAATGACTGAATGACTGAATGACTGAATGACTGAATGACTGAATGACTGAATGACTGAATGACTGAATGACTGAATGACTGAATGACTGAATGACTGAATGACTGAATGACTGAATGACTGAATGACTGAATGACTGAATGACTGAATGACTGAATGACTGAATGACTGAATGACTGAATGACTGAATGACTGAATGACTGAATGACTGAATGACTGAATGACTGAATGACTGAATGACTGAATGACTGAATGACTGAATGACTGAATGACTGAATGACTGAATGACTGAATGACTGAATGACTGAATGACTGAATGACTGAATGACTGAATGACTGAATGACTGAATGACTGAATGACTGAATGACTGAATGACTGAATGACTGAATGACTGAATGACTGAATGACTGAATGACTGAATGACTGAATGACTGAATGACTGAATGACTGAATGACTGAATGACTGAATGACTGAATGACTGAATGA
This sequence comes from Squalus acanthias, assembly GCA_030390025.1. Classification (NCBI taxonomy): domain Eukaryota; kingdom Metazoa; phylum Chordata; class Chondrichthyes; order Squaliformes; family Squalidae; genus Squalus; species Squalus acanthias. The sequence goes on along the minus strand of JASTWF010000498.1, from coordinate 204,122 downwards.
CTGAATGACTGAATGACTGAATGACTGAATGACTGAATGACTGAATGACTGAATGACTGAATGACTGAATGACTGAATGACTGAATGACTGAATGACTGAATGACTGAATGACTGAATGACTGAATGACTGAATGACTGAATGACTGAATGACTGAATGACTGAATGACTGAATGACTGAATGACTGAATGACTGAATGACTGAATGACTGAATGACTGAATGACTGAATGACTGAATGACTGAATGACTGAATGACTGAATGACTGAATGACTGAATGACTGAATGACTGAATGACTGAATGACTGAATGACTGAATGACTGAATGACTGAATGACTGAATGACTGAATGACTGAATGACTGAATGACTGAATGACTGAATGACTGAATGACTGAATGACTGAATGACTGAATGACTGAATGACTGAATGACTGAATGACTGAATGACTGAATGACTGAATGACTGAATGACTGAATGACTGAATGACTGAATGACTGAATGACTGAATGACTGAATGACTGAATGACTGAATGACTGAATGACTGAATGACTGAATGACTGAATGACTGAATGACTGAATGACTGAATGACTGAATGACTGAATGACTGAATGACTGAATGACTGAATGACTGAATGACTGAATGACTGAATGACTGAATGACTGAATGACTGAATGACTGAATGACTGAATGACTGAATGACTGAATGACTGAATGACTGAATGACTGAATGACTGAATGACTGAATGACTGAATGACTGAATGACTGAATGACTGAATGACTGAATGACTGAATGACTGAATGACTGAATGACTGAATGACTGAATGACTGAATGACTGAATGACTGAATGACTGAATGACTGAATGACTGAATGACTGAATGACTGAATGACTGAATGACTGAATGACTGAATGACTGAATGACTGAATGACTGAATGACTGAATGACTGAATGACTGAATGACTGAATGACTGAATGACTGAATGACTGAATGACTGAATGACTGAATGACTGAATGACTGAATGACTGAATGACTGAATGACTGAATGACGGAATGACTGAATGACTGAATGACTGAATGACTGAATGACTGAATGACTGAATGACTGAATGACTGAATGACTGAATGACTGAATGACTGAATGACTGAATGACTGAATGACTGAATGACTGAATGACTGAATGACTGAATGACTGAATGACTGAATGACTGAATGACTGAATGACTGAATGACTGAATGACTGAATGACTGAATGACTGAATGACTGAATGACTGAATGACTGAATGACTGAATGACTGAATGACGGAATGACTGAATGACTGAATGACTGAATGACTGAATGACTGAATGACTGAATGACTGAATGACGGAATGACTGAATGACTGAATGACTGAATGACTGAATGACTGAATGACTGAATGACTGAATGACTGAATGACTGAATGACTGAATGACGGAATGACTGAATGACTGAATGACTGAATGACTGAATGACTGAATGACTGAATGACTGAATGACTGAATGACTGAATGACTGAATGACGGAATGACTGAATGACTGAATGACTGAATGACTGAATGACGGAATGACTGAATGACTGAATGACTGAATGACTGGAATGACGGAATGACTGAATGACTGAATGACGGAATGACTGAATGACGGAATGACTGAATGACTGAATGACGGAATGACTGAATGACTGAATGACTGAATGACGGAATGACTGAATGACTGAATGACTGAATGACGGAATGACTGAATGACTGAATGACTGAATGACTGAATGACGGAATGACTGATGACTGAATGACTGAATGACTGAATGACTGAATGACTGAATGACTGAATGACGGAATGACTGAATGACTGAATGACTGAATGACTGAATGACTGAATGACTGAATGACTGAATGACGGAATGACTGAATGACGGAATGACTGAATGACTGAATGACTGAATGACTGAATGACTGAATGACTGAATGACGGAATGAAGAATGACTGAATGACTGAATGACTGAATGACTGAATGACTGAATGACTGAATGACGGAATGACTGAATGACTGAATGACTGAATGACTGAATGACTGAATGACTGAATGACTGAATGACTGAATGACTGAATGACTGAATGACTGAATGACTGAATGACTGAATGACTGAATGACTGAATGACTGAATGACTGAATGACTGAATGACTGAATGACTGAATGACGGAATGACTGAATGACTGAATGACTGAATGACTGAATGACTGAATGACTGAATGACTGAATGACTGAATGACTGAATGACTGAATGACTGAATGACTGAATGACTGAATGACTGAATGACTGAATGACTGAATGACTGAATGACTGAATGACTGAATGACTGAATGACTGAATGACTGAATGACTGAATGACTGAATGACTGAATGACTGAATGACGGAATGACTGAATGACTGAATGACTGAATGACGGAATGACTGAATGACTGAATGACTGAATGACTGAATGACTGAATGACTGAATGAATGAATGACGGAATGACTGAATGACTGAATGACGGAATGACTGAATGACTGAATGACTGAATGACTGAATGACGGAATGACGGAATGACTGAATGACTGAATGACTGAATGACTGAATGACTGATTGACTGAATGACAGTTTGAATGACTGAATGACTGAATGACTGAATGACGGAATGACTGAATGACTGAATGACTGAATGACTGAATGACTGAATGACGGAATGATTGAATGACTGAATGACTGAATGACTGAATGACTGAATGACGGAATGACTGAATGACTGAATGACTGATTGACTGAAAGACTGAATTACTGAATGACTGAATGACTGAACGACTGAATGAAGAAATGACTGAATGACTGAATGACTGAATGACTGAATGACTGAATGACTGAATGACTGAATAACGGAATGACTGAATGACTGAATGACTGAATGACGGAATGACTGAATGACTGAATGACTGAATGACTGAATGACTGAATGACGGAATGACTGAATGACTGAATGACTGATTGACTGAATGACGGAATGACTGAATGACTGAATGACTGAATGACTGAATGACTGAATGACTGAATGACTGAATGACTGAATGACTGAATGACTGAATGATGGAATGACTGAATGACTGAATGACGGAATGACTGAATGACTGAATGACTAAAGGTCTGAATGACTGAATGACGGAATGACTGAATGAGGGAATGACTGAATGATTGAATGACTGAATGACTGAATGAAGGAATGACGGAATGACTGAATGACTGAATGACGGAATGACTGAATGAGGGAATGACTGAATGACTGAATGACGGCATGAAAGAATGACTGAATGTCTGAATGACGGAATGACTGAATGACTGAATGACAGCATGACGGAATGAATGAATGATTAATGACTGAATGACTGAATGACGGAATGACTGGATGACTGAATGACTGAATGACTGAATGACGGAATGACTGAATGAGGGAATGACTGAATGACTGAATGACGGAATGAAAGAATGACTGAATGACTGAATGAAGGAATGACTGAATGACTGAATGACTGAATGACGGAATGAATGAATGACTTAATGACTGAATGACTGAATGACGGAATGACTGATGACTGAATGACTGAATGACTGAATGACTGAATGACTGAATGACTGAATGACGGAATGACTGAATGACTGAATGACTGAATGACTGAATGAGTGAATGACTGAATGACGGAATGACTGAATGACTGAATGACTGAATGACTGAATGACTGAATGACTGAATGACTGAATGACAGAATGACGGAATGACTGAATGACTGAATGACTGAATGACGGAATGACTAATTGACTGAATGACTGAATGACTGAATGACTGAATGACGGAATGACTGAATGACTGAATGACTGAATGACTGAATGACGGAATGACTGAATGACTGAATGACTGAATGACTGAATGACGGAATGACTGAATGACTGAATGACTGAATGACTGAATGACTGAATGACTGAATGACTGAATGACTGAATGATGGAATGACTGAATGACTGAATGATGGAATGGCTGAATGACTGAATGACTGAAGGACTGAATGACTGAATGACGGAATGACTGAATGACGGAATGACTGAATGACTGAATGACGGAATGACTGAATGACTGAATGACTGAATGACGGAATGACTGAATGACTTAATGACTGAATGACTGAATGACGGAATGACTGGATGACTGAATGACTGAATGACTGAATGACTGAATTACTGAATGACTGAATGACTGAATGACTGAATGACGGAATGACTGAATGACTGAATGATTGAATGACTGAATGACTGAATGAATGAATGACTGAATGACGGAATGACGGAATGACTGAATGACTGAATGACTGAATGACGGAATGACTGAATGACTGAATAACTGAATGACTGAATGACGGAATGACTGAATGACTGAATGACTAAATGACGGAATGACTGAATGACTGAATGATGATTGACTGAATGACTGAATGACTGAATGACTGAATGACGGAATGACTGAATGACTGAATGACGGAATGACTGAATGACTGAATGACTGAATGACTGAATGACTGAATGACTGAATGACGGAATGACGGAATGACTGAATGACTGAATGACTGAATGACTGAATGACTGAATGACTGAATGACTGAATGACTGAATGACTGAATGACTGAATGACTGAATGACTGAATGACGGAATGACTGAATGACTGAATGACTGAATGACTGAATGACTGAATGACGGAATGACTGAATGACTGAATGACTGAATGACTGAATGACTGAATGACGGAATGACTGAATGACTGAATGACTGAATGACTGAATGACTGAATGACTGAATGACTGAATGACTGAATGACTGAATGACTGAATGACTGAATGACTGAATGACTGAATGACTGAATGACTGAATGACTGAATGACGGAATGACTGAATGACTGAATGACGGAATGACTGAATGACTGAATGACTGAATGACTGAATGACTGAATGACGGAATGACTGAATGACTGAATGACTGATTGACTGAATGACGGAATGACTGAATGACTGAATGACTGAATGACTGAATGACTGAATGACTGAATGACTGAATGACTGAATGACTGAATGACTGAATGACTGAATGACTAAAGGTCTGAATGACTGAATGACGGAATGACTGAATGAGGGAATGACTGAATGATTGAATGACTGAATGACTGAATGACGGAATGACGGAATGACTGAATGAATGAATGACGGAATGACTGAATGAGGGAATGACTGAATGACTGAATGATGGCATGAAAGAATGACTGAATGACTGAATGACGGAATGACTGAATGACTGAATGACAGCATGACGGAATGAATGAATGATTAATGACTGAATGACTGAATGACGGAATGACTGGATGACTGAATGACTGAATGACTGAATGACTGAATGACTGAATGACTGAATGACGGAATGACTGAAAGACTGAATGAGTGAATGACTGAATGACTGAATGAGTGAATGACTGAATGACGGAATGACTGAATGACGGAATGTCTGAATGACTGAATGACTGACTGAATGAATGAATGACTGAATGACTGAAGGACTGAATGACTGAATGACGGAATGACTGAATGACTGAATGACGGAATGACTGAATGACGGAATGGATGAATGACTGAATGACGGAATGACTGAATGACTGACTGACTGAATGACTGAATGAAGGAATGACTGAATGACTGAATGACTGAATGACTGAATGACGGAATGACGGAATGACTGAATGACTGAATGACGGAATGACTGAATGAGGGTATGACTGAATGACGGCATGAAAGAATGACTGAATGACTGAATGACGGAATGACTGAATGACTGAATGACTGCATGAAGGAATGAATGAATGACTTAATGACTGAATGACTGAATGACGGAATGACTGGATGACTGAATGACTGAATGACTGAATGACTGAATGACTGAATGACTGAATGACTGAATGACGGAATGACTGAATGACTGAATGACTGAATGACTGAATGAGTGAATGACCGAATGACGGAATGACTGAATGTCTGAATGACTGAATGACTGAATGACTGAATGACTGAATGACTGAATGACTGAATAACGGTATGACTGAATGACTGAATGACGGAATGACTAATTGACTGAATGACTGAATGACTGAATGACTGAATGACGGAATGACAGAATGACTGAATGACAGAATGACTGAATGACGGAATGACTGAATGACTGAATGACTGAATGACGGAATGACTGAATGACTGAATGACTGAACGACTGAATGACTGAATGACTGAATGACTGAATGACTGAATGATGGAATGACTGAATGACTGAATGACGGAATGACTGAATGACTGAATGACTAAAGGACTGAATGACTGAATGACGGAATGACTGAATGAGGGAATGACTGAATGACTGAATGACTGAATGACTGAATGACGGAATGACGGAATGATTGAATGACTGAATGACGGAATGACTGAATGACGGAATGACTGAATGAATGAATGACGGCATGAAAGAATGACTGAATGACTGAATGACGGAATGACTGAATGACTGAATGACAGCATGACGGAATGAATGAATGACTTAATGACTGAATGACTGAATGACGGAATGACTGGATGACTGAATGACTGAATGACTGATTGACTGAATGACTGAATGACGGAATGACTGAATGACTGAATGACTGAATGACTGAATGACTGAATGAGTGAATGACTGAATGACGGAATGACTGAATGACGGAATGACTGAATGACGGAATGACTGAATGACTGAATGACTGAATGACTGAATGACGGCATGAAAGAATGACTGAATGACTGAATGACGGAATGACTGAATGACTGAATGACTGCATGACGGAATGAATGAATGACTTAATGACTGAATGACTGAATGACGGAATGACTGGATGACTCAATGACTGAATGACTGAATGACTGAATTACTAATGACTAAATGACTGAATGACTGAATGACGGAATGACTGAATGACTGAATGATTGAATGACTGAATGACTGAATGACTGAATGACTGAATGACGGAATGACTGAATGTTTGAATGACTGAATGACTGAATGACTGAATGACTTAATAACGGAATGACTGAATGACTGAATGACTGAATGACGGAATGACTAATTGACTGAATGACTGAATGACTGAATGACGGAATGACGGAATGACTGAATGACTGAATGACTGAATGACGGAATGACTGAATGACTGAATGACTGAATGACGGAATGACTGAATGACTGAATGACTGAATGACTGAATGACGGAATGACTGAATGACTGAATGACGGAATGACTGAATGACTGAATGACTGAATGACTGAATGACTGAATTACGGAATGACGGAATGACTGAATGACTGAATGACTGAATGACTGAATGACTGATTGACTGAATGACAGTTTGAATGACTGAATGACTGAATGACTGAATGACTGAATGACGGAATGACTGAATGACTGAATGACTGAATGACTGAATGACTGAATGACTGAATGACGGAATGATTGAATGACTGAATGACTGAATGACTGAATGACTGAATGACGGAATGACTGAATGACTGAATGACTGATTGACTGAAAGACTGAATTACTGAATGACTGAATGAGTGAACGACTGAATGAAGAATGACTGAAAGACTGAATGACTGAATGACTGAATGACTGAATGACTGAATAACGGAATGACTGACTGACTGAATGACTGAATGACGGAATGACTGAATGACTGAATGACTGAATGACTGAATGACTGAATGACGGAATGACTGAATGACTGAATGACTGATTGACTGAATAACGGAATGACTGAATGACTGAATGACTGAATGACTGAATGACTGAATGACTGAATGACTGAATGACTGAATGACTGAATGATGGAATGACTGAATGACTGAATGACGGAATGACTGAATGACTGAATGACTAAAGGTCTGAATGACTGAATGACGGAATGACTGAATGAGGGATTGACTGAATGACTGAATGACTGAATGACTGAATGACGGAATGACGCAATGACTGAATGACTGAATGACGGAATGACTGAATGAGGGAATGACTGAATGACTGAATGACGGCATGAAAGAATTACTGAATGACTGAATGACGGAATGACTGAATGACTGAATGACAGCATGACGGAATGAATGAATGATTAATGTCTGAATGACTGAATGATGGAATGACTGGATGACTGAATGACTGAATGACTGAATGACTGAATGACTGAATGACTGAATGACGGAATGACTGAATGACTGAATGACTGAATGACTGAATGACTGAATGAGTGAATGACTGAATGACGGAATGACTGAATGATGGAATGTCTGAATGACTGAATGACTGACTGAATGAATGAATGACTGAATGACTGAAGGACTGAATGACTGAATGACGGAATGACTGAATGACTGAATGACGGAATGACTGAATGACGGAATGGATGAATGACTGAATGACGGAATGACTGAATGACTGACTGACTGAATGACTGAATGACGGAATGACTGAATCACGGAATGACTGAATGACTGAATGACTGAATGACTTATTAAGTGAATGACTGAATGACGGAATGACTGAATGACTGAATGACTGAATGACTGAATGACGGAATGACTGAATGTCTGAAGGACTGAATGACTGAATGACTGAATGAATGAATGACTGAATGAAAGAATGACTGAATGATTGAATAACTGAATGACGGAATGACTGAATGACTGAATGACTGAGTGACTGAATGACTGAATGACTGAATGACGGAATGACGGAATGACTGAATGACTGAATAACTGAATGACTGAATGACTGAATGACTGATTGAATGACTGAATGACTGAATGACTGAATGACGGAATGACTGAATGACTGAAGGACGGTATGACTGAATGACTGAATGACTGAATGACGGAATGACGGAATGACTGAATGACTGAATGACTGAATGACTGAATGACTGAATGACTGATTGAATGACTGAATGACTGAATGACTGAATGACTGAATGACTGAATGACTGAATGACTGAATAACTGAATGACGGAATGACTGAATGACTGAATGACTGAGTGACTGAATGACGGAATGACTGAATGACTGAATGACTGAATGACTGAATGACTGAATTACTGAATGACGGAATTACTAATTGACTGAATGACGGAATGACTGAATGACTGCATGACTGAATGACTGAATTACTGAATGACTGAATGACGGAATGACGGAATGACGGAATGACTGAATGACTGAATGATGGAATGACTGAATGACTGAATGACGTAATGACTGAATGACTGAATGACTGAAGGACTGAATGACTGAATGACGGAATGACTGAATGAGGGAATGACTGAATGACTGAATGACTGAATGACTGAATGACGGAATGACGGAATGACTGAATGACTGAATGACAGAATGACTGAATGACTGAATGATGATTGACAGAATGACTGAATGACTGAATGACTGAATGACTGAATGACGGAATGACTGAATGACTGAATGACTGAAAGACGGAATGACTGAATGACTGAATGACTGAATGACTGAATGACGGAATGACTGAATGAGTGAATGAGTGAATGACTGAATGACGGAATGACTGAATGTCTGAATGACTGAATGACTGAATGACTGAATGACTGATTGACTGAATGACTGAATGACTGAATGACTGAATGCTGAATGACTGAATGACTGAATGACTGAATGACTGAATGTCTGAATGACTGAATGAATGAATGACTGAATGAAAGAATGACTGAATGATTGAATAACTGAATGACGGAATGACTGAATGACTGAATGACTGAGTGACTGAATGAATGAATGATTGAATGACGGAATGACGGAATGAAAGAATAACTGAATGACTGAATGACTGAATGACTGATTGAATGACTGAATGACTGAATGACTGAATGACGGAATGACTGAATGACTGAATGACGGAATGACTGAATGACTGAATGACTGAATGACGGAATGACGGAATGACGGAATGACTGAATGACTGAATGACTGAATGACTGAATGACTGAATGACTGATTGAATGACTGAATGACTGAATGACTGAATGACTGAATGACGGAATGACTGAATGACTGAATGACTGAATGACTGAATGACGGAATGACTGAATGACTGAATGACTGAATGACTGAATGACTGAATGAAGGAATGACTGAATGACTGAATGACTGAATGACTGAGTGACTGAATGACGGAATGAATGAATGACTGAATGACTGAATGACTGAATGACTGAATAACTGAATGACGGAATTACTAATTGACTGAATGACGGAATGACTGAATGACTGAATGACTGAATGACTGAATTACTGAATGACTGAATGACGGAATGACGGAATGACGGAATGACTGAATGACTGAATGATGGAATGACTGAATGACTGAATGACGGAATGACTGAATGACTGAATGACTGAAGGACTGAATGACTGAATGACGGAATGACTGAATGAGGGAATGACTGAATGACTGAATGACTGAATGACTGAATGACGGAATGACGGAATGACTGAATGACTGAATGACGGAATGACTGAATGAGGGAATGACTGAATGACGGCATGAAAGAATGATTGAATGACTGAATGAAGGAATGACTGAATGACTGAATGACTGCATGACGGAATGAATGATTGACTTAATGACTGAATGACTGAATGACGGAATGACTGGATGACTGAATGACTGAATGACTGAATGACTGAATGACTGAATGACTGAATGACTGAATGACTGAATGACTGAATGACTGAATAACGGAATGACTGAATGACTGAATGACTGAATGACGGAATGACTACTTGACTGAATGACTGAATGACTGAATGACGGAATGACTGAATGACTGAATGACTGAATGACGTAATGACTGAATGACTGAATGACTGAATGATGGAATGACTGAATGACTGAATGACTGAATGACGGAATGACTGAATGACTGAATGATGATTGACAGAATGACTGAATGACTGAATGACTGAATGACGGAATGACTGAATGACTGAATGACGGAATGACTGAATGACTGAATGACTGAATGACTGAATGACTGAATGACGGAATGACGGAATGACTGAATGACTGAATGACTGAATGACGGAATGACAGAATGACTGAATGACTGAAGGACTGAATGAGTGAATGACGGAATGACTGAATGACTGAATGACGGAATGACTGAATGACGGAATGGATGAATGACTGAATGACGGAATGACTGAATGAATGACTGACTGAATGACTGAATGACGGAATGACTGAATGACGGAATGACTGAATGACTGAATGACTGAATGACTTAATGAGTGAATGACTGAATGACTGAATGACTGAATGACTGAATGACTGAATGACGGAATGACTGAATGTCTGAAGGACTGAATGACTGAATGACTGAATGAATGAATGACTGAATGAAAGAATGACTGAATGATTGAATAACTGAATGACTGAATGACTGAATGACTGAATGATTGAGTGACTGAATGAATGAATGATTGAATGACGGAATGACGGAATGACGGAATGACTGAATAACTGAATGACTGAATAACAGAATGACGGAATTACTAATTGAATGAATGACGGAATGACTGAATGACTGCATGACTGAATGACTGAATTACTGAATGACTGAATGACGGAATGACGGAATGACGGAATGACTGAATGACTGAATGACGGAATGACTGAATGACTGAATGACGGAATGACTGATTTACTGAATGAATGAATGACTGAATGACTGAATGACGGAATGACTGCATGACGGAATGACTGAATGACTGAATGACTGAAGGACTGAATGACTGAATGACGGAATGACTGAATGAGGGAATGACTGAATGACTGAATGACTGAATGACTGAATGATGGAATGACGGAATGACTGAATGACTGAATGACGGAATGACTGAATGAGGGAATGACTGAATGACGGCATGAAAGAATGACTGAATGACTGAATGACGGAATGACTGAATGACTGCATGACGGAATGAATGAATGACTTAATGACTGAATGACTGAATGACGGAATGACTGGATGACTGAATGACTGAATGACTGAATTACTGAATGACTGAATGACTGAATGACTGAATGACGGAATGACTGAATGACTGAATGACTGAATGACTGAATGACTGAATGACTGAATGACTGAAGGACGGAATGACTGAATGTCTGAATGACTGAATGACTGAATGACTGAATGACTGAATGACTGAATGACTGAATAACGGAATGACTGAATGACTGAATGACTGAATGACGGAATGACTAATTGACTGAATGACTGAATGACTGAATGACTGAATGACGGAATGACAGAATGACTGAATGACTGAATGACTGAATGACGGAATGACTGAATCACTGAATGACTGAATGACTGAATGACGGAATGACTGAATGACTGAATGACTGAATGACGGAATGACTGAATGACTGAATGATGATTGACAGAATGACTGAATGACTGAATGACGGAATGACTGAATGACGGAATGACTGAATGACTGAATGACTGAATGACTGAATGACTGAATGACTGAATGACGGAATGACTGAATGACTGAATGACTGAATGACTGAATGACTGAATGACGGAATGACGGAATGACTGAAAGACTGAATGACTGAATGACTGAATGACTGAATGACTGATTGAATGACTGAATGACTGAATGACTGAATGACGGAATGACTGAATGACTGAATGACTGAATGACTGAATGACGGAATGACTGAATGACTGAATGACTGAATGACTGAATGACTGAATGACGGAATGACTGAATGACTGAATGACTGAATGACTGAGTGACTGAATGACGGAATGACTGAATGACTGAATGACTGAATGACTGAATGACTGAATGATTGAATGACTAATTGACTGAATGACGGAATGACTGAATGACTGAATGACTGAATGACTGAATTACTGAATGACTGAATGACGGAATGACGGAATGACGGAATGACTGAATGACTGAATGATGGAATGACTGAATGACTGAATGACGGAATGACTGAATGACTGAATGACTGAAGGACTGAATGACTGAATGACGGAATGACTGAATGAGGGAATGACTGAATGACTGAATGACTGAATGACGGAATGACGGAATGACAGAATGACTGAATGACGGAATGACTGAATGAGGGAATGACTGAGTGACGGAATGACGGCATCAAAGAATGACTGAATGACTGAATGACGGAATGACTGAATGACTGAATGACTGCATGACGGAATGAATGAATGACTTAATGACTGAATGACTGAATGACGGAATGACTGGATGACTGAATGACTGAATGACTGAATTACTGAATGACTGAATGACTGAATGAATGAATGACGGAATGACTGAATGACTGAATGACTGAATGACTGAATGACGGAATGACTGAATGTCTGAATGACTGAATGACTGAATGACTGAATAACGGAATGACTGAATGACTGAATGAAGGAATGACTGGAATTAAGCGAATTGGAGTCGGAGCATTGAATTGAATTGTAATGGAGCGAATTGGAAACAGAGCATTGGATTGAAATTGAATGGAACGAATTGGAAATAGAGCATTAGATTGAATTGGAATGGAGCGAATTGGAAACTGAATATTGGATTGAATTGGAATGGAGCGAATTGGAAACGGAGCATTGTATTGAATTGGAATGGAACGAATTGGAAATGGAGCTTTGGCTTGAATTGGAATGGAACGAATTGGAAACGGAGCATTGGATTTAATTGGAATGGAACGAATTGGAAACTGAACATTGGATTGAATTGGAATGGAGCGAATTGGATAGAAAGCATAGTATTGAATTGGAATGGAACGAATTGGAAATGGAGCTTTGGATTTCATTGGAATGGAGCGAATTGGAAACGGAGCATTGGATTGAATTGGAATGGAGCGAATTGCAATCGGAGCATTGGATTGAATTGGAATGGAGCGAATTGGCACTCGGAGCATTGGACTGAATTGGAATTGAACGAATTGGAAACGGAGCATTGGATTGAATTGGAATGGAGCGAATAGGAAACGGAGCTTTGGATTGAATTGGAATGGTGCGAATTGGAAACGGAGCATTGGATTGAATTGGAATAGAGTGAATTGGAATCGGAGCATTGGATTGAATTGGAATGGAGCGAATTGGAAATAGGAGCATTGGATTGAATTAGAATGGAGCGAGTTGGAAACGGAGCATTGGATTGAATTGGAATGTAGCGAATTGTAAATGGAGTATTGGATTTAATTGGAATGGAGCGAATTGGAAACGGAGCTTTGGAATGAATTGGAATGGAACGAATTGGAAACGGAGCATTGATTGAATTGGAATGGAACGAATTGGAAACGGAGCATTGGATTGAATTGGAATGGAACGAATTGGAAACGGAGCATTGGATTGAATTGGAATGGAGCGAATTGGAAACGGAGCATTGGATTGAATTGGAATGGAGCGAATTGGAATCGGAGCATTGGATTGAATTGGAATGGAGCGAATTGGAAACGGAGCATTGGATTGAATTGGAATGGAGCGAATTGTAATCGGAGCATTGGATTGAATTGGAATGGAGCGAATTGGAATCGGAGCATTGGATTGAATTGGAATGGAGCGAATTGGAAACGGAGCATTGGATTGAATTGGAATGGAGCGAATTGGAAACGGAGCATTGGATTGAATTGGAATGGAGCGAATTGGAAACGGAGCATTGGATTGAATTGGAATGGAGCGAATTGGAAACGGAGCATTGGATTGAATTGGAATGGAGCGAATTGGAATCGGAGCATTGGATTGAATTGGAATGGAGCGAATTGGAATCGGAGCATTGGATTGAATTGGAATGGAGCGAATTGGAAACGGAGCATTGGATTGAATTGGAATGGAGCGAATTGGAAACGGAGCATTGTATTGAATTGGAATGGAGCGAATTGGAATCGGAGCATTGGATTGAATTGGAATGGAGCGAATTGGAAACGGAGCATTGGATTGAATTGGAATGGAGCGAATTGGAAACGGAGCATTGGATTGAATTGGAATGGAGCGAATTGGAAACGGAGCATTGATTGAATTGGAATGGAGCGAATTGGAAATCGGAGCATTGGATTGAATTGGAATGGAGCGAATTGGAAACGGAGCATTGGATTGAATTGGAATGGAGCGAATTGAAATCGGAGCATTGGATTGAATTGGAATGGAGCGAATTGGAATCGGAGCATTGGATTGAATTGGAATGGAACGAATTGGAAACGGAGCATTGGATTGAATTGGAATGGAGCGAATAGGAAACGGAGCATTGGATTGAATTGGAATGGAGCGAATTGGAAACGGAGCATTGGATTGAATTGGAATGGAGCGAATTGGAAACGGAGCATTGGATTGAATTGGAATGGAGCGAATTGTAATCGGAGCATTGGATTTAATTGGAATGGAGCGAATTGGAAACGGAGCATTGGAATGAATTGGAATGGAGCGAATTGGAAACGGAGCATTGGATTGAATTGGAATGGAACGAATTGGAAACGGAGCATTGGATTGAATTGGAATGGAACGAATTGGAAACGGAGCATTGGATTGAATTGGAATGGAGCGAATTGGAAACGGAGCATTGGATTGAATTGGAATGGAGCGAATTGGAATCGGAGCATTGGATTGAATTGGAATGGAACGAATTGGAAACGGAGCATTGGATTGACTTGGAATTGAGCGAATTGTAATCGGAGCATTGGATTTAATTGGAATGAGCGAATTGGAATCGGAGCATTGATTGAATTGGAATGGAGCGAATTGGAAACAGAGCATTGGATTGAATTGAATGGAACGAATTGGAAATGGAGCATTGGATTGAATTGGAATGGAGCGAATTGTAAACGGAGCATTGGATTGAATTGGAATGGAGCGAATTGGAATCGGAGCATTGAATGAATTGGAATGGAGCGAATTGAATCGGAGCATTGGATTGAATTGGAATGGAGCGAATTGGAATCGGAGCATTGGATTGAATTGGAATGGAGCGAATTGGAAACTGAGCATTGGATTGAATTGGAATGGAGCGAATTGGAAACGGAGCATTGGATTGAATTGGAATGGAACGAATTGGAAACGGAGCATTGGATTGAATTGGAATGGAACGAATTGGAAACGGAGCATTGGATTGAATTGGAATGGAGCGAATTGGAAACGGAGCATTGGATTGAATTGGAATGGAGCGAATTGGAATCGGAGCATTGGATTGAATTGGAATGGAACGAATTGGAAATGGAGCATTGGATTGAATTGGAATGGAGCGAATTGGAAACGGAGCATTGGATTGAATTGGAATGGAGCGAATTGGAATCGGAGCATTGGATTGAATTGGAATGGAGCGAATTGCACTCGGAGCATTGGACTGAATTGGAATTGAACGAATTGGAAACGGAGCATTGGATTGAATTGGAATGGAGCGAATAGGAAACGGAGCTTTGGATTGAATTGGAATGGTGCGAATTGGAAACGGAGCATTGGATTGAATTGGAATAGAGTGAATTGGAATCGGAGCATTGGATTGAATTGGAATGGAGCGAATTGGAAATAGGGCATTGGATTGAATTAGAATGGAGCGAGTTGGAAACGGAGCATTGGATTGAATTGGAATGTAGCGAATTGTAAATGGAGTATTGGATTTAATTGGAATGGAGCGAATTGGAAACGGAGCTTTGGAATGAATTGGAATGGAACGAATTGGAAACGGAGCATTGAATTGAATTGGAATGGAACGAATTGGAAACGGAGCATTGGATTGAATTGGAATGGAACGAATTGGAAACGGAGCATTGGATTGAATTGGAATGCAGCGAATTGGAAACGGAGCATTGGTTTGAATTGGAATGGAGCGAATTGGAATCGGAGCATTGGATTGAATTGGAATGGAACGAATTGGAAACGGAGCATTGGATTGACTTGGAATTGAGCGAATTGTTATCGGAGCATTGGATTAAATTGGAATTAAGCGAATTGGAGTCGGATCATTGAATTGAATTGTTATGGTGCGAATTGGAAACAGAGCATTGGATTGAAATTGAATGGAACGAATTGGAAATGGAGCATTGGATTGAATTGGAATGGAGCGAAATGTAAACGGATCATTGGATTGAATTAGAATGGAGCGAATTGCAATCGGAGCTCTGAAATGAATTGGAATCGAGTGAATTGGATCGGAGCATTGGATTGAATTGGAATGGAGCGAATTGTAATCGGAGCATTGGATTCAATTGGAATGGAGTGAATTGGAAACTGAACATTGGATTGAATTGGAATGGAGCGAATTGGAAACGGAGCATTGTATTGAATTGGAATGGAACGAATTGGAAATGGAGCTTTGGATTGAATTGGAATGGAGCGAATTGGAAACGGAGCATTGGATTGAATTGGAATGGAGCGAATTGGAATCGGAGCATTGGATTGAATTGGAATGGAGCGAATTGGAAACGGAGCATTGGATTGAATTGGAATGGAGCGAATTGGAAACGGAGCATTGGATTGAATTGGAATGGAACGAATTGGAAACGGAGCATTGGATTGAATTGGAATGGAGCGAATTGGAAACGGAGCATTGGATTGAATTGGAATGGAGCGAATTGGAAACGGAGCATTGGATTGAATTGGAATGGAGCGAATTGGAATCGGAGCATTGGATTGAATTGGAATGGAGCGAATTGGAAACGGAGCATTGGATTGAATTGGAATGGAGCGAATTGGAAACGGAGCATTGGATTGAATTGGAATGGAGCGAATTGGAAACGGAGCATTGGATTGAATTGGAATGGAGCGAATTGGAAACGGAGCATTGGATTGAATTGGAATGGAGCGAATTGGAAACGGAGCATTGGATTGAATTGGAATGGAGCGAATTGGAATCGGAGCATTGGATTGAATTGGAATGGAGCGAATTGGAAACGGAGCATTGGATTGAATTGGAATGGAGCGAATTGGAATCGGAGCATTGGATTGAATTGGAATGGAGCGAATTGGAAACGGAGCATTGGATTGAATTGGAATGGAGCGAATTGAATCGGAGCATTGGATTGAATTGGAATGGAGCGAATTGGAATCGGAGCATTGGATTGAATTGGAATGGAGCGAATTGGAAACGGAGCATTGGATTGAATTGGAATGGAGCGAATTGGAATCGGAGCATTGGATTGAATTGGAATGGAGCGAATTGGAAACGGAGCATTGGATTGAATTGGAATGGAGCGAATTGGAAACGGAGCATTGGATTGAATTGGAATGGAGCGAATTGGAATCGGAGCATTGGATTGAATTGGAATGGAGCGAATTGGAAATGGAGCATTGGATTGAATTGGAATGGAGCGAATTGGAATCGGAGCATTGGATTGAATTGGAATGGAGCGAATTGGAAACGGAGCATTGGATTGAATTGGAATGGAACGAATTGGAAACGGAGCATTGGATTGAATTGGAATGGAGCGAATTGGAAACGGAGCATTGGATTGAATTGGAATGGAGCGAATTGGAATCGGAGCATTGGATTGAATTGGAATGGAGCGAATTGGAATCGGAGCATTGGATTGAATTGGAATGGAGCGAATTGGAAACTGAGCATTGGATTGAATTGGAATGGAGCGAATTGGAAACGGAGCATTGGATTGAATTGGAATGGAACGAATTGGAATCGGAGCATTGGATTGAATTGGAATGGAACGAATTGGAAACGGAGCATTGGATTGAATTGGAATGGAGCGAATTGGAAACGGAGCATTGGATTGAATTGGAATGGAGCGAATTGGAATCGGAGCATTGGATTGAATTGGAATGGAGCGAATTGGAATCGGAGCATTGGATTGAATTGGAATGGAGCGAATTGGAAACGGAGCATTGGATTGAATTGGAATGGAGCGAATTGGAAACGGAGCATTGGATTGAATTGGAATGGAGCGAATTGGAAACGGAGCATTGGATTGAATTGGAATGGAGCGAATTGAATCGGAGCATTGGATTGAATTGGAATGGAGCGAATTGGAATCGGAGCATTGGATTGAATTGGAATGGAGCGAATTGGAAACGGAGCATTGGATTGAATTGGAATGGAGCGAATTGGAAACGGAGCATTGGATTGAATTGGAATGGAGCGAATTGGAAACGGAGCATTGGATTGAATTGGAATGGAGCGAATTGGAAACGGAGCATTGGATTGAATTGGAATGGAGCGAATTGGAATCGGAGCATTGGATTGAATTGGAATAGAGCGAATTGTAATTGGAGCATTGGATTTAATTGGAATGGAGCGAATTGTAATCAGAGCATTGGATTTAATTGGAATGGAGCGAATTGGAAACGGAGCATTGGATTGAATTGGAATGGAGCGAATTGGAATCGGAGCATTGGATTGAATATGGAATGGAACGAATTGGAAACGGAGCATTGGATTGAATTGGAATGGAGCGAATTGCAATCGGAGCATTGGATTGAATTGGAATGGAGCGAATTGGAATCGAAGAATTGGACTGAATTGGAATGGAACGAATTGGAAACGGGGCATTGGATTGAATTGGAATGGAGCGAATAGGAAACGGAGCATTGGATTGAATTGGAATGTTGCGAATTGGAAACGGAGCATTGGATTGAATTAGAATGGAGCGAATTGGAAACGGAGCATTGGATTGAACTGGAATGGAGCGAATTGTAATCGGAGCATTGGATTGAATTGGAATAGAGCGAATTGTAATCGGAGCATTGGATTTAATTGGAATGGAGCGAATTGTAATCGGAGCATTGGATTCAATTGGAATGGGGCGAATTGTATAGAAAGCATTGTATTGAATTGGAATGGAACGAATTGGAAATGGAGCTTTGGATTGAATTGGAATGGAACGAATTGGAAACGGAGCATTGGATTGAATTCGAATGGAGCGAATTGGAAAAGGAGCATTGGATTGAATTGGAATGGAGCGAATTGGAATCGGAGCATTGGATTCATTGGAATGCAGCGAATTGGAAACTGAAGCATTGAATTGAATTGAATGGAGCGAATTGGATAGAAGCATTGGATTGAATTGGAATGGAACGAATTGGAAATAGGAGCATTGGATTGAACTGGAATAGAACGAATTGGAAACGGAGCATTGGATTTAATTGGAATGGAGCGAATTGTAAAAGGAGAATTGGATTGAATTGGAATGGAGCGAATTGGAATCGGAGCATTGGATTGAATTGGAATGGAGCGAATTGGAATCGGAGCATTGGATTGAATAGGAATGGAGCGAATTGGAAACGGAGCATTGGATTGAATTGGAATGGAGCGAATTGGAATCGGAGCATTGGATTGAATTGGAATGGAGCGAATTGGAAACAGAGCATTGGATTGAATTGGAATGGAGCGAATTGCAATCGAGCATTGGATTGAATTGGAATGGAGCGAATTGGAATCGAAGTATTGGACTGAATTGGAATGGAACGAATTGGAAACGGGGCATTGGATTGAATTGGATTGGAGCGAATAGGAAGCGGAGCATTGGATTGAATTGGAATGGTGCGAATTGGAAACGGAGCATTGGATTGAATTAGAATGGAGCGAATTGGAAACGGAGCATTGGATTGAATAGTAATGGAGCGAATTCTAATCGGAGCATTGTATTTAATTGGAATGGAGCGAATTGGAAATGGAGTTTTGGAATGAATTGGAATGGAGCGAATTGGAAACGGAGCATTGGATTGAATTGGAATGGAACGAATTGGAAACGGAGCATTAGATTGAATTGGAATGGAACGAATTGGAAACAGAGCTTTGGATTGAATTGGAATGGAGCGAATTGGAAACTGAGCATTGGATTGAATTGGAATGGAGCGAATTGGAATCGGAGCATTGGATTGAATTGGAATAGAGCGAATTGTAATTGGAGCATTGGATTTAATTGGAATGGAGCGAATTGTAATCAGAGCATTGGATTTAATTGGAATGGAGCGAATTGGAAACGGAGCATTGGATTGAATTGGAATGGACCGAATTGGAATCGGAGCATTGGATTGAATATGGAATGGAACGAATTGGAAACGGAGCATTGGATTGAATTGGAATGGAGCGAATTGCAATCGGAGCATTGGATTGAATTGGAATGGAGCGAATTGGAATCGAAGAATTGGACTGAATTGGAATGGAACGAATTGGAAACGGGGCATTGGATTGAATTGGAATGGAGCGAATAGGAAACGGAGCATTGGATTGAATTGGAATGGAGCGAATTGGAAACGGAGCATTGGATTGAACTGGAATGGAGCGAATTGTAATCGGAGCATTGGATTGAATTGGAATAGAGCGAATTGTAATCGGAGCATTGGATTTAATTGGAATGGAGCGAATTGTAATCGGAGCATTGGATTCAATTGGAATGGGGCGAATTGGAAACAGAGCATTGGATTGAAATTGAATGGAACGAAATGGAAACGGAGCATTGGATTGAATTGGAATGGAGCGAATTGGAAACGGAGCATTGGATTGAATTGGAATGGAGCGAATTGCAATCGGTGCTTTGAAATGAAATTGGAATCGAGCGAATTGGAATCGGAGCATTGTTATGAATTGGAATGGAGCGAATTGGAATCGGAGCATTGGATTCAATTGGAATGGAGCGAATTGGAAACAGAGCATTGGATTGAATTGGAATGGAGCGAATTGGATAGAAAGCATTGTAATGAATTGGAATGGAACGAATTGGAAATGGAGATTTGGATTGAATTGGAATGGAACGAATTGGAAACGGAGCATTGGATTTAATTGGAATGGAGCGAATTGGAAAAGGATAATTGGATGGAATTGGAATGGAGCGAATTGGAATCGGAGCATTGGATTGAATTGGAACGGAGCGAATTGGAATCGGAGCATTGGATTGAATTGGAATGAGCGAATTGGAACTGGAGCATTGGATTGAATTGGAATAGAGCCAATTGGAATCGGAGCATTGGATTGAATTGGAATAGAGCGAATTGTAATCGGAGCATTGGATTTAATTGGAATGGAGCGAATTGTAATCGGAGCATTGGATTCAATTGGAATGGGGCGAATTGGAAACAGAGCATTGGATTGAAATTGAATGGAACGAAATGGAAACGGAGCATTGGATTGAATTGGAATGGAGCGAATTGGAAACGGAGCATTGGATTGAATTGGAATGGAGCGAATTGCAATCGGTGCTTTGAAATGAAATTGGAATCGAGCGAATTGGAATCGGAGCATTGTTATGAATTGGAATGGAGCGAATTGGAATCGGAGCATTGGATTCAATTGGAATGGAGCGAATTGGAAACAGAGCATTGGATTGAATTGGAATGGAGCGAATTGGATAGAAAGCATTGTAATGAATTGGAATGGAACGAATTGGAAATGGAGATTTGGATTGAATTGGAATGGAACGAATTGGAAACGGAGCATTGGATTTAATTGGAATGGAGCGAATTGGAAAAGGATAATTGGATGGAATTGGAATGGAGCGAATTGGAATCGGAGCATTGGATTGAATTGGAACGGAGCGAATTGGAATCGGAGCATTGGATTGAATTGGAATGAAGCGAATTGGAACTGGAGCATTGGATTGAATTGGAATAGAGCCAATTGGAATCGGAGCATTGGATTGAATTGGAATGGAACGAATTGGAAACGGAACATTGGATTTAATTGGAATGGAGCGAATTGGAAACGAAGCATTGGATTGAATTGGAATGGAGCGAATTGTAATCGGAGCATTGTATTGAATATGGAATGGAACGAATTGGAAACGGAGCATTGGATTGAATTGGACTGGAGCGAATTGCAATCGGAGCATTGGATTGAATTGGAATGGAGCGAATTGTAATCGGAGCATTGCACTGAATTGGAATGGAACGAATTGGAAACGGAGCATTGGATTGAATTGGAATGGAGTGAATAGGAAACGGAGCTTTGGATTGAATTGGAATGGTGCGAATTGGAAACGGAGCATTGGATTGAATTGGAATAGAGCGAATTGGAATCGGAGCATTGGATTCAATTGGAATGGAGCGAATTGGAAATGGAGCATTGGAATGAATTAGAATGGAGTGAGTTGGAAACGGAGCATTGGATTGAATTGGAATTTAGCGAATTATAAATGGAGTATTGGATTTAATTGGAATGGAGCGAATTGGAAACGGAGCATTGGATTGAATTGGAATGGAACGAATTGGAAATGGAGCATTGGATTGAATTGGAATGGAACGAATTGGAAACGGAGCATTGGATTGAATTGGAATGGAATGAATTGGAAACGGAGCATTGGATTGACTTGGAATTGAGCGAATTGTAATCGGAGCATTGGATTTAATTGGAATTAAGCGAATTGGAGTCGGAGCATTGAATTGAATTGTAATGGAGCGAATTGGAAACAGAGCATTGGATTGAAATTGAATGGAACGAATTGGAAATGGAGTATTGGATTGAATTGGAATGGAGCGAAATGGAAACGGAGCATTGGATTGAATTGGAATGGAGCGAATTGCAATCGGAGCTTTGAAATGAATTGGAATCGAGCGAATTGGAATCGGAGCATTGGATTGAATTGGAATGGAGCGAATTGGATAGAAAGCATTGTAATGAATTGGAATGGAACGAATTGGAAATGGAGCTTTGGATTGAATTGGAATGGAACGAATTGGAAACGGAGCATTGGATTTAATTGGAATGGAGCGAATTGGAAAAGGAGAATTGGATGGAATTGGAATGGAGCGAATTGGAATCGGAGCATTGGATTGAATTGGAATGGAGCGAATTGGAAACAATGCATTGAATTGAATTGGAATGGAACGAATTGGAAACGGAACATTGGATTTAATTGGAATGGAGCGAATTGGAAACGAAGCATTGGATTGAATTGGAATGGAGCGAATTGGAATAGGAGCATTGTATTGAATATGGAATGGAACGAATTGGAAACGGAGCATTGGATTGAATTGGACTGGAGCGAATTGCAATCGGAGCATTGGATTGAATTGGAATGGAGCGAATTGTAATCGGAGCATTGCACTGAATTGGAATGGAACGAATTGGAAAAGGAGCATTGGATTGAATTGGAATGGAGTGAATACGAAACGGAGCTTTGGATTGAATTGGAATGGTGCGAATTGGAAACGGAGCATTGGATTGAATTGGAATAGAGCGAATTGGAATCGGAGCATTGGATTGAATTGGAATGGAGCGAATTGGAAATGGAGCATTGGAATGAATTAGAATGGAGTGAGTTGGAAACGGAGCATTGGATTGAATTGGAATTTAGCTAATTATAAATGGAGCACTGGATTTAATTGGAATGGAGCGAATTGGAAACGGAGCATTGGATTGAATTGGAATGGAACGAATTGGAAATGGAGCATTGGATTGAATTGGAATGGAACGAATTGGAAACGGAGCATTGGATTGAATTGGAATGGAACGAATTGCAAACGGAGCATTGGATTGACTTGGAATTGAGCGAATTGTAATCGGAGCATTGGATTTAATTGGAATTAAGTGAATTGGAGTCGGAGCATTGAATTGAATTGTAATGGAGCGAATTGTAAACAGAGCATTGGATTGAAATTGAATGGAACGAATTGGAAATGGAGCATTGGATTGAATTGGAATGGAGCGAAATGGAAACGGAGCATTGGATTGAATTGGAATGGAGCGAATTGCAATCGGAGCTTTGAAATGAATTGGAATCGAGCGAATTGGAATCGGAGCATTGGATTGAATTGGAATGGAGCGAATTGGATAGAAAGCATTGTAATGAATTGGAATGGAATGAATTGGAAATGGAGCTTTGGATTGAATTGGAATGGAACGAATTGGAAACGGAGCATTGGATTTAATTGGAATGGAGCGAATTGGAAAAGGAGAATGGGATGGAATTGGAATGGAGCGAATTGGAACCGGAGCATTGGATTTAATTGGAACGGAGCGAATTGGAATCGGAGCATTGGATTGAATTGGAATGAAGCGAATTGGAACTGGAGCATTGGATAGAATTGGAATGGAGCGAATTGGAATCGGAGCATTGGATTGAATTGGAATGGAGCGATTTGGAAACAGTGCATTGGATTGAATTGGAATGGAACGAATTGGAAACGGAACATTGGATTTAATTGGAATGGAGCGAATTTGAAACGAAGCATTGGATTGAATTGGAATGGAGCCAATTGGAATCGGAGCATTGGATTGAATAGTAATGGAGCGAATTCTAATCGGAGCATTGTATTTAATTGGAATGGAGCGAATTGGAAATGGAGTTTTGGAATGAATTGGAATGGAGCGAATTGGAAACGGAGCATTGGATTGAATTGGAATGGAACGAATTGGAAACGGAGCATTAGATTGAATTGGAAGTGAACGAATTGGAAACAGAGCTTTGGATTGAATTGGAATGGAGCGAATTGGAAACTGAGCATTGGATTGAATTGGAATGGAGCGAATTGGAATCGGAGCATTGGATTGAATTGGAATAGAGCGAATTGTAATTGGAGCATTGGATTTAATTGGAATGGAGCGAATTGTAATCAGAGCATTGGATTTAATTGGAATGGAGCGAATTGGAAACGGAGCATTGGATTGAATTGGAATGGACCGAATTGGAATCGGAGCATTGGATTGAATATGGAATGGAACGAATTGGAAACGGAGCATTGGATTGAATTGGAATGGAGCGAATTGCAATCGGAGCATTGGATTGAATTGGAATGGAGCGAATTGGAATCGAAGAATTGGACTGAATTGGAATGGAACGAATTGGAAACGGGGCATTGGATTGAATTGGAATGGAGCGAATTGGAAAAGGAGCATTGGATTGAATTGGAATGGAGCGAATTGGAATCGGAGCATTGGATTGAATTGGAACGGAGCGAATTGGAATCGGAGCATTGGATTGAATTGGAATGAGCGAATTGGAACTGGAGCATTGGATTGAATTGGAATAGAGCCAATTGGAATCGGAGCATTGGATTGAATTGGAATAGAGCGAATTGTAATCGGAGCATTGGATTTAATTGGAATGGAGCGAATTGTAATCGGAGCATTGGATTCAATTGGAATGGGGCGAATTGGAAACAGAGCATTGGATTGAAATTGAATGGAACGAAATGGAAACGGAGCATTGGATTGAATTGGAATGGAGCGAATTGGAAACGGAGCATTGGATTGAATTGGAATGGAGCGAATTGCAATCGGTGCTTTGAAATGAAATTGGAATCGAGCGAATTGGAATCGGAGCATTGTTATGAATTGGAATGGAGCGAATTGGAATCGGAGCATTGGATTCAATTGGAATGGAGCGAATTGGAAACAGAGCATTGGATTGAATTGGAATGGAGCGAATTGGATAGAAAGCATTGTAATGAATTGGAATGGAACGAATTGGAAATGGAGATTGGATTGAATTGGAATGGAACGAATTGGAAACGGAACATTGGATTTAATTGGAATGGAGCGAATTGGAAACGAAGCATTGGATTGAATTGGAATGGAGCGAATTGTAATCGGAGCATTGTATTGAATATGGAATGGAACGAATTGGAAACGGAGCATTGGATTGAATTGGACTGGAGCGAATTGCAATCGGAGCATTGGATTGAATTGGAATGGAGCGAATTGTAATCGGAGCATTGCACTGAATTGGAATGGAACGAATTGGAAACGGAGCATTGGATTGAATTGGAATGGAGTGAATAGGAAACGGAGCTTTGGATTGAATTGGAATGGTGCGAATTGGAAACGGAGCATTGGATTGAATTGGAATAGAGCGAATTGGAATCGGAGCATTGGATTCAATTGGAATGGAGCGAATTGGAAATGGAGCATTGGAATGAATTAGAATGGAGTGAGTTGGAAACGGAGCATTGGATTGAATTGGAATTTAGCGAATTATAAATGGAGTATTGGATTTAATTGGAATGGAGCGAATTGGAAACGGAGCATTGGATTGAATTGGAATGGAACGAATTGGAAATGGAGCATTGGATTGAATTGGAATGGAACGAATTGGAAACGGAGCATTGGATTGAATTGGAATGGAATGAATTGGAAACGGAGCATTGGATTGACTTGGAATTGAGCGAATTGTAATCGGAGCATTGGATTTAATTGGAATTAAGCGAATTGGAGTCGGAGCATTGAATTGAATTGTAATGGAGCGAATTGGAAACAGAGCATTGGATTGAAATTGAATGGAACGAATTGGAAATGGAGTATTGGATTGAATTGGAATGGAGCGAAATGGAAACGGAGCATTGGATTGAATTGGAATGGAGCGAATTGCAATCGGAGCTTTGAAATGAATTGGAATCGAGCGAATTGGAATCGGAGCATTGGATTGAATTGGAATGGAGCGAATTGGATAGAAAGCATTGTAATGAATTGGAATGGAACGAATTGGAAATGGAGCTTTGGATTGAATTGGAATGGAACGAATTGGAAACGGAGCATTGGATTTAATTGGAATGGAGCGAATTGGAAAAGGAGAATTGGATGGAATTGGAATGGAGCGAATTGGAATCGGAGCATTGGATTGAATTGGAATGGAGCGAATTGGAAACAATGCATTGAATTGAATTGGAATGGAACGAATTGGAAACGGAACATTGGATTTAATTGGAATGGAGCGAATTGGAAACGAAGCATTGGATTGAATTGGAATGGAGCGAATTGGAATAGGAGCATTGTATTGAATATGGAATGGAACGAATTGGAAACGGAGCATTGGATTGAATTGGACTGGAGCGAATTGCAATCGGAGCATTGGATTGAATTGGAATGGAGCGAATTGTAATCGGAGCATTGCACTGAATTGGAAT
Organism: Squalus acanthias; assembly: GCA_030390025.1. Lineage (NCBI taxonomy): Eukaryota > Metazoa > Chordata > Chondrichthyes > Squaliformes > Squalidae > Squalus > Squalus acanthias. The sequence continues at coordinate 176,093 of JASTWF010000498.1, read as the reverse complement.
GGAACGAATTGGAAAAGGAGCATTGGATTGAATTGGAATGGAGTGAATACGAA
>JASTWF010000498.1:131497-175840 GCA_030390025.1 Squalus acanthias | reverse complement strand
ATTTCCCGGGTGTGATTTCCCGGGTTTGATTTCCCGGGTGTGATTTCCCGGGTTTGATTTCCCGGGTTTGATTTCCCGGGTGTGATTTCCCGGGTGTGATTTCCCGGGTGTGATTTCGCGGGTGTGATTTCCCGGGTGTGATTTCCCAGGTTTCATTTCTCGGGTGTGATTTCCCGGGTGTGATTTCCCGGGTGTGATTTCCCAGGTTTGATTTCTCAGGTGTGATTTCCCGGGTGTGATTTCTCAGGTGTGATTTCCCGGGTGTGATTTCCCAGGTGTGATTTCCCGGGTGTGATTTCCCGTGTTTGATTTCCCAGGTTTGATTTCTCAGGTGTGATTTCCCGGGTGTGATTTCCCGGGTGTGATTTCCCGGGTGTGATTTCCCGGGTGTGATTTCCCGGGTGTGATTTCCCGGGTGTGATTTCCCGGGTGTGATTTCTCGGGTGTGATTTCCCGAGTGTGAATTCCCGGGTGTGAATTCCCGGGTTTGATTTCCCGGGTGTGATTTCCCGGGTGTGATTTCCCGGGTTTGATTTCCCAGATGTGATTTCCCAGGTGTGATTTCCCGGGTTTGATTTCCCAGGTGTGATTTCCCGGGTGTGATTTCCCAGGTGTGATTTCCCAGGTGTGATTTCCCAGGTGTGATTTCCCGAGTGTGATTTCCCAGGTGTGACTTCCCGGGTGTGATTTCCCAGGTGTGATTTCGCGGGTGTGATTTCCCGGGTGTGATTTCCAGGGTGTGATTTCCGAGGTGTGATTTCCCGGGTGTGATTTCCAGGGTGTGATTTCCCGGGTGTGATTTCCCAGGTGTGATTTCCCGCGTGTGATTTCCCGGGTGTGATTTCCCAGATGTGATTTCCCAGGTGTGATTTCCCAGGTGTGATTTCCCAGGTTTGATTTCACGGGTGTGATTTCCCAGGTTTGATTTCCCGGGTGTGATTTCCCAGGTGTGATTTCCCGGGTGTGATTTCCCAGGTGTGATTTCCCGGGTTTGATTTCCCGGGCCTGATTTCCCGGGTGTAATTTCCCGGGTGTGATTTCCCGGGTTTGATTTCCCGGGTGTGATTTCCCGGGTTTGATTTCCCGGGTTTGATTTCCCGGGTGTGATTTCCCGGGTGTGATTTCCCGGGTGTGATTTCCCAGGTGTGATTTCCCAGGTGTGATTTCCCAGGTGTGATTTCCCGGGTGTTATTTCCCGGGTGTGATTTCCCAGGTTTCATTTCTCAGGTGTGATTTCCCGGGTGTGATTTCCCGGGTGTGATTTCCCAGGTTTGATTTCTCAGGTGTGATTTCCCGGGTGTGATTTCTCAGGTGTGATTTCCCGGGTGTGATTTCCCAGGTGTGATTTCCCGGGTGTGATTTCCCGTGTTTGATTTCCCAGGTGTGATTTCCAGGTGTGATTTCCCGGGTGTGATTTCCCGGGTGTGATTTCCCGGGTGTGATTTCCCGGGTTTGATTTCCCAGGTGTGATTTCCCAGGTGTGATTTCCCGGGTTTGATTTCCCAGGTGTGATTTCCCAGGTGTGATTTCCCGGGTGTGATTTCCCAGGTGTGATTTCCCAGGTGTGATTTCCCAGGTGTGATTTCCCGGGTGTGATTTCCCAGGTGTGATTTCCCGGGTGTGATTTCCAGGGTGTGATTTCCGAGGTGTGATTTCCCGGGTGTGATTTCCAGGGTGTGATTTCCCGGGTGTGATTTCCCAGGTGTGATTTCCCGGGTGTGATTTCCCGGGTGTGATTTCCCGGGTGTGATTTCCCGGGTGTGATTTCCCAGGTGTGATTTCCCAGGTGTGATTTCCCAGGTGTGATTTCCCTGGTGTGATTTCCCAGGTGTGATTTCCAGGGTGTGATTTCCCGGGCGTGATTTCCCGGGCGTGATTTCCCGTGTTTGATTTCCCGGGTGTGATTTCCCGGGTTTGATTTCCCAGGTGTGATTTCCCAGGTGTGATTTCCCAGGTGTGATTTCCCGGGTATGATTTCCCAGGTTTGATTTCCCGGGTGTGATTTCTCGGGTGTGATTTCCCGGGTTTGATTTCCCAGGTTTGATTTCCCGGGTTTGATTTCCCGGGTGTGATTTCCCGGGTGTGATTTCCCGGGTGTGATTTCCCGGGTGTGATTTCCCGGGTGTGATTTCCCAGGTGTGATTTCCCGGGTGTGATTTCCCAGGTGTGATTTCCCAGGTGTGATTTCCCAGGTGTGATTTCCCAGGTGTGATTTCCCGGGTGTGATTTCCCAGGTGTGATTTCCCGGGTGTGATTTCCCGGGTTTGATTTCCCAGGTGTGATTTCCCGGGTGTGATTTCCCGGGTTTGATTTCCCAGGTGTGATTTCCCAGGTTTGATTTCCCAGGTGTGATTTCCCAGGTTTGATTTCACGGGTGTGATTTCCCAGGTTTGATTTCCCGGGTGTGATTTCCCAGGTTTGATTTCCCAGGTGTGATTTCCCAGGTTTGATTTCCCGGGTGTGATTTCCCAGGTTTGATTTCCCAGGTGTGATTTCTTAGGTTTGATTTCCCAGGTGTGATTTCCCAGGTTTGATTTCCCAGGTGTGATTTCCCAGGTTTGATTTCCCAGGTGTGATTTCCCAGGTTTGATTTCCCGGGTGTGATTTCCCAGCTGTGATTTCCCAGGTGTGATTTCCCGGGTGTGATTTCCCAGGTGTGATTTCCCAGGTTTGATTTCCCAGGTGTGATTTCCCGGGTTTGATTTCCCGGGTGTGATTTCCCGGGTGTGATTTTCCGGGTGTGATTTCCCGGGTTTGATTTCCCAGATGTGATTTCCCAGGTGTGATTTCCCGGGTTTGATTTCCCAGGTGTGATTTCCCAGATGTGATTTCCCAGGTGTGATTTCCCAGGTGTGATTTCCCAGGTTTGATTTCACGGGTGTGATTTCCCAGGTTTGATTTCCCAGGTGTGATTTCCCGGGTGTGATTTCCCGAGTTTGATTTCCCGGGCCTGATTTCCCGGGTGTGATTTCCCGGGTGTGATTTCCCGGGTGTGATTTCCCGGGTTTGATTTCCCGGGTGTGATTTCCCGGGTGTGATTTCCCGGGTGTGATTTCCCGGGTGTGATTTCCCGGGTGTGATTTCCCAGGTGTGATTTCCCAGGTGTGATTTCCCGGGTTTGATTTCTCAGGTGTGATTTCCCGGGTGTGATTTCCCAGGTGTGATTTCCCGGGTGTGATTTCCCGGGTTTGACTTCCTGGGTTTGATTTCCTGGCTGTTTATTCCCGGGTGTGTTTTCCCGGGTGTGATTTCCCGATCGTGTTTTCCTGGTTTAGATTTCCCGGGTGTGATTTCCCGGGCTTGTTTTCCAAATGTGAATTCCCACATTTGATTTAACTCTTGTCACTGGCAACTAAACATCCCAGTGCAGCTTCCATTTCTATTTCAATGTTTATGGCCAGCTTTTTACCTGTTATCTCCGTGCGTGCGTGCAGTGTGCCTGACAACCTGTACCCTGCAATTAAGCTTACATCAACACTTTTACAGCCCTATTAACAGGCTATCTCTGTTAATGATCTGCTCCACACCCTGTCTCTGGGCCTTGATTATCTACGTGACTGGACTTGGCCCTCCCTCCCTCAGTGTCATTATTAGATACGCTCAGTTTTTCTCCTTTCCCTCTCCCCAAGGTGTTGACTCTTGCTGGGTTACAGTTTCACGAGTGTCTAGTCACAGCGTTCAGGTTCCTGCTGAGGCCTTTTGGGATCTCATGACCGCCGTCGTTCCAACTAGGAAGCTGGCTGTCAGTAGATCAAGACGCAGTGATAGGCCGGCTTGTGTGGCTGATGCTTCCACCTTTCACCTCGCCAGCCCCTCCCTCCTCGCCCCTCACCATCGCCCCTCGCCCCTCGCCCCTCACCATCGCCGCTCGCCCCTCACCATCGCCCCTCACCCCTCACCATCGCCCCTCGCCCCTCGCCCCTCACCATCGCCGCTCGCCCCTCACCATCGCCCCTCACCCCTCACCATCGCCCCTCGCCCCTCACCATCGCCCCTCACCATCGCCCTTCGCCCCTCGCCCCTCACCATCGCCCCTCGCCCCTCACCATCGCCCTTCGCCCCTCACCATCGCCCCTCGCCCCTCACCATCGACCCTCGCCCCTCACCATCGCCCCTCGCCCCTCACCATCGCCCCTCGCCCCTCACTATCGCCCCTCGCCCCTCACCATCGCCCCTCGCCCCTCACCATCGCCCCTCACCCCTCACCATCGCCCCTCACCATCGCCCCTCGCCCCTCACCATCGCCCTTCACCCCTCGCCATCGCCCCTCGCCCCTCACCATCGCCCCTCGCCCCCCACCATCGCCCCTCGCCCCTCACCATCGCCCCTCGCCCCTCACCATCGCCCCTCACCATCGCCCCTCGCCCCTCCCTCCTCGCCCCTCACCCCTCACCACTCGCCCCTCACCATCGCCCCTCACCCTTCACCATCGCCCCTCGCCCCTCACCATCGCCCCTCACCCCACACCATCGCCCCTCGCCCCTCACCCCTCACCACTCGCCCCTCACCATCACCCCTCCCTCCTCGCCATCGCCCCTCGCCCCTCCCTCCTCGCCCCTCACCATCGCCCTTCGCCCCTCACCCCTCACCATCGCACCTCGCCCCTCACCATCGCCCCTCGCCCCTCACCCCTCATCATCGCCCCTCGCCCCTCACCATCGCCCCTCGCCCCTCACCCCTCACCATCGCCCCTCGCCCCTCACCATCGCCCCTCGCCCCTCACCATCGCCCCTCGCCCCTCACCATCGCCCCTCGCCCCTCACCATCGCACCTCACCCCTCACCATCGCCCCGCACCCCTCACCATCGCCCCTCGCCCCTCCCTCCTCGCCCCTCACCATCGCCCCTCGCCCCTCACCCCTCACCATCACCCCTCACCATCGCCCCTCGCCCCTCACCATCGCCCCTCGCCCCTCACCATCGCCCCTCGCCCCTCACCATCGCCCCTCGCCCCTCCCTCCTCGCCCCTCACCATCGCCCCTCGCCCCTCACCCCTCACCATCGCCCCTCACCCTCACCATCGCCCCTCACCATCGCCCCTCACCCCTCACCATCGCCCCTCGCCCCTCACCCCTCACTATCGCCCCTCGCCCCTCCCTCCTCGCCCCTCACCATTGCCCCTCCCTCCTCGCCCCTCACCATCGCCCCTCGCCCCTCACCATCGCCCCTCGTCTCTCACCATCGCCCCTCACCATCGCCCCTCACCCCTCACCATAGCCCCTCACCCCTCACCCCTCACCCCTCACCCCTCACCATCGCCCCTCGCCCCTCACCCCTCACCATCGCCCCTCACCATCGCCCCTCGCCATCGCCCCTCGCCCCTCACCCCTCACCATCGCCCCTCGCCCCTCACCCCTCACCATCGCCCCTCACCCCTCATCATCGCCCCTCACCCCTCACCATCGCCCCTCGCCCCTCCCTCCTCTCCCCTCACCATCGCCCCTCCCTCCTCGCCCCTCACCATCGCCCCTCCCTCCTCGCCCCTCCCTCCTCGCCCCTCACCATCGCCCCTCACCCCTCACCATCGCCGCTCACCCCTCACCATCGCCCCTCACCCCTCACCATTGCCCCTCCCTCCTCGCCCCTCACCATCGCCCCTCCCTCCTCGCCCCTCACCATCGCCCCTCGCCCCTCACCCCTCACCATCGGCCCTCACCATCGCCCATCACCATCACCCCTCACCATCACCTCTCACCCCTTACCATCGCCCCTCACCATCGCCCCTCACCATCGCCCCTCACCATTGCCCCTCTCCCCTCACCATCGCCCCTCACCATCGCCCCTCTCCCCTCACCATCGCCCCTCACCATTGCCCCTCTCCCCTCACCATCGCCCCTCACCATCGCTCCTCACCATCGCCCCTCACCATCGCCCCTCACCATCGCCCCTCACCATCACCTCTCACCCCTCACCATCGCCTCTCACCATCGCCCCTCACCATCACCTCTCACCCCTCACCATCGCCTCTCACCATCACCTCTCACCATCGCCCCTCACCATTACCTCTCACCATCGCCTCTAACCCTCGCCCCTCTCCCCTCACCATCGCCCCTCACCATCGCCCCTCACCATCGCCCCTCACCATCACCTCTCACCATCGCCTCTCACCATCGCCCCTCACCATCACCTCTCACCGTCGCCCCTCACCATCGCCCCTCGCCTCTCACCATCGCCCCTCACCATCGCCTCTCACCATCGCCTCTCACCATTGCCCCTCACCATCGCCTCTCACCATCGCCCTTCACCATCGCCTCTCACCATCGCCCCTCACCATCGCCTCTCACCATCGCCCCTCACCATCGCCTCTCACTATCGCCCCTCACCATTGCTCCTCACCATCGCCCCTCGCCTCTCACCATCACCCCTCACCATCGCCCCTCACCATCGCCCCTCACCATCGCCCCTCACCATCGCCTCTCACCATCACCCCTCACCATCGCCTCTCACCATCGCCCCTCACCATCGCCTCTCACTATCGCCTCTCACCATCGGTCCTCACCATCGCCCCTCGCCCCTCACCATCGCCCCTCACCATCACCCCTCACCATCGCCTCTCACCATCGCCTCTCACCATCGCCCCTCATCATTGCCCCTCACCATCGCCCCTCGCCCCTCACCATCGCCCCTCGCCCCTCACCCCTCAACATCGCCCCTCGCCCCTCACCATCGCCCCTCGCCCCTCACCCCTCACCATCGACCCTCGCCCCTCACCATTGCCCCTCGCCATCGCCCCTCTCCCCTCACCCCTCACCATCGCCCCTCGCCCCCTCACCCCTCACCATCGCCCCTCGCCCTTCACCATCGCCCCTCACCCCTCACCATCGCCCCTCACCCCTCACCATCGCCCCTCGCCCCTCCCCCCTCGCCCCTCAGCATCGCCCCTCGCCCCTCACCCCTCACCATCGCCCCTCCCTCCTCGCCCCTCACCATCGCCCCTCGCCTCTCACCCCTCACCATCGCCCCTCAACCCTCACCATCGTCCCCTCTCCCCTCACCATTGCCCCTCGCCCCTCACCCCTCACCATCGCCCCTCACCATCGCCGCTCACCATCACCCCTCACCATCACCTCTCACCCCTCACCATCACCCCTCACCATCGCCCCTCACCATCGCCCCTCAACATTGCCCCTCTCCCCTCACCATCGCCCCTCACCATCGCTCCCCACCATCGCCCCTCACCATCGCTCCCCACCATCGCCCCTCACCATCGCTCCTCACCATCGCCCCTCACCATCACCTCTCACCCCTCACCATCGCCTCTCACCATCGCCTCTCACCATCGCCCCTCACCATTACCTCTCACCATCGCCTCTCACCATCGCCCCTCTCCCCTCACCATCGCCCCTCACCATCGCCCCTCACCATCGCCCCTCACCATCACCTCTCACCATCGCCTCTCACCATCGCCCCTCACCATCACCTCTCACCGTCGCCCCTCACCATCGCCCCTCGCCTCTCACCATCGCCCCTCACCATCGCCTCTCACCATCGCCTCTCACCATCGCCCCTCACCATTGCCTCTCACCATCGCCCCTCACCATCGCCTCTCAGCATCGCCCCTCACCATCGCCTCTCACCATCGCCCCTCACCATCGCCTCTCACTATCGCCCCTCACCATTGCTCCTCACCATCGCCCCTTGCCCCTCACCATCGCCCCTCACCATCGCCCCTCACCATCGCCCCTCACCATCGCCCCTCACCATCGCCCCTCACCATCGCCCCTCACTATCGCCCCTCACCATCGCTCCTCACCATCGCCCCTCACCATCGCCGCTCACCATCGCCCCTCACCATTGCCTCTCACCATCGCCCCTCACCATCGCCTCTCACTATCGCCTCTCACCATCGGTCCTCACCAGCGCCCCTCGCCCCTCACCATCGCCCCTCACCATCACCCCTCACCATCGCCTCCACCCATCGCCTCTCACCATCGCCCCTCATCATCGCCTCTCACCATCGCCTCTCACCATCGCCTCTCACCATCGCCTCTCACTATCGCCCCTCACCATCGGTCCTCACCATCGCCTCTCACCATCGCCTCTCACCATCGCCCCTCACCATCGCCTCTCACCATCGCCTCTCACCATCGCCTCTCACCATCTCTCCTCACCATCGCCCCTCACCATCGCCCCGCACCCTCACCATCGCCCCTCACCCTCACCATCGCCCCTCACCATCGCCCCTCACCATCGCCCCTCGCCCCTCACCTTCGCCCCTCACCCTCGCCCCTCACCATCGCCCCTCACCATCGCCCCTCACCCTCACCATCGCCCCTCACAATCGCCCCTCACCATCGCCCCTCACCCTCACCATCGCCCCTCACAATCGCTCCTCACCATCGCCCCTCACCATTGCCCCTCACCATCGCCCCGCACCCTCACCATCGCCCCTCACCCTCACCATCGCCCCTCACCATCGCCCCTCACCATCGCCTCTCACCATCACCATCGCCTCTCACCATCACCATCGCCCCTCACCATCGCCCCTCACCATCGCCCCTCACCATCGCCCCTCGCCCTTCACCTTCGCCCCTCACCTTCGCCCCTCACCCTCGCCCCTCACCCTCGCCCCTCACCATCGCCCCTCGCCCCTCACCTTCGCCCCTCACCCTCGCCCCTCACCATCGCCCCTCACCATCGCCCCTCACCATCGCCTCTCACCATCGCCCCTCACCATCGCCTCTCACCATCACCCCTCACCATCGCCTCTCACCATCACCCCTCGCCTCTCACTATCGCCCCTCACCATCGCCCCTCACCATCGCCTCTCACCATCGCCCCTCACCATCGCCCCTCACCATCGCCCCTCACCATCGCCTCTCATCATCACCCCTCACCATCGCCCCTCACCATCGCCTCTCACCATCGCCCCTTGCCTCTCACTATCGCCCCTCACCATCGCTCCTCACCATCGCCCCTCGCCTCTCACTATCGCCCCTCACCATCGCTCCTCGCCCCTCACCATCGCCTCTCACTATCGCCCCTCACCATCGCTCCTCACCATCGCCCCTCACCATCGCCTCTCACCATCGCCCCTCGCCTCTCACTATTGCCCCTCACCATCGCTCCTCACCATCGCCCCTCACCATCGCCCCTCACCATCGCCCCTCACCATCGCCCCTCACCATCGCCCCTCACCATCGCCCCTCACCATCGCCCCTCACCATCGCCTCTCTCTATCGCCCCTCACCATCGCTCCTCACTATTGCCCCTCACCATCGCTCCTCACCATCGCCCCTCACCTTCGCCCCTCACCTTCACCCCTCGCCCCTCACCATCGCCCCTCACCATCGCCCCTCACCATCGCCCCACACCATCGCCCCTCACCATCGCCTCTCACTATCGCCCCTCACCATCGCTCCTCACCATCGCCTCTCACCATTGCCCCTCACCATCGCCCCTCTCCCCTCACCATCGCCCCTCACCATCGCCCCTCTCCCCTCACCATCGCCTCTCACCATCGCCTCTCACTATCACCCCTCACCATCGCTCCTCACCATCGCCTCTCACTATCGCCCCTCACCATCGTTCCTCACCATCGCCCCTCGCCTCTCACTATCGCCCCTCACCATCGCTCCTCACCATCGCCCCTCACCATCGCCTCTCACCATCGCCCCTCGCCTCTCACTATCGCCCCTCGCCTCTCACTATCGCCCCTCACCATCGCTCCTCACCATCGCTCCTCACCATCGCTCCTCACCATCGCTCCTCGCGTCTCACTATCGCCCCTCACCATCGCTCCTCACCATCGCCCCTCACCATCGCCTCTCACCATCGCCCCTCGCCTCTCACTATCGCCCCTCACCATCGCTCCTCACCATCGCTCCTCACCATCGCTCCTCACCATTGCCCCTCGCCTCTCGCTATCGCCCCTCACCCTCACCATCGCCCCTCAACATCGCCCATCGCTCCTCACCATCGCTCCTCTCCCCTCACCATCGCTCCTCACCATCGCTCCTCTCCCCTCACCATCGCCCCTCACCATCGCCCCTCACCATCGCCCCTCACCATCGCCCCTCACCATCGCTCCTCACCATCGCCCCTCACCATCGCTCCTCACCATCGCTCCTCACCATCGCCTCTCACCATCGCTCCTCACCATCGCCTCTCACCATCGCCCCTCACCATCGCCTCTCACCATCGCCCCTCGCCTCTCACTATCGCCCCTCACCATCGCCCCTCACTATCGCCCCTTACCATCGCTCCTCACCATCGCCCCTCACCATCGCTCCTCTCCCCTCACCATCGCTCCTCACCATCGCCCCTCACCATCGCTCCTCTCCCCTCACCATCGCCCCTCACCATCGCTCCTCACCATCGCCCCTCACCATCGCTCCTCACCATCGCCTCTCACTATCGCCCCTCACCATCGCCCCTCACTACCGCCCCTCACCATCGCTCCTCACCATCGCCCCTCACCATCGCTCCTCACCATCGCCCCTCACCATCGCCCCTCTCCCCTCACCATCGCCCCTCACCATCGCCCCTCAACATCGCCCATCGCTCCTCACCATCGCCCCTCACCATCGCCCCTCAACATCACCCATCGCTCCTCACCATCGCTCCTCATCCTCACCATCGCTCCTCACCCTCACCATCGCCCCTCACCATCGCTCCTCATCCTCACCATCGCTCCTCACCCTCACCATCGCCCCTCGCCATCGCCCCTCACCATCGCCCCTCACCATCACCCCTCACCCTCACCATCGCCCCTCACCATCACCCCTCACCCTCACCATCGCCCCTCGCCCCACACCATCGCCCCTCGCCCCTCACCACCACCCCTCACCATCGCCCCTCGCCCCTCACCATCGCCCCCTCACCCCTCAACCCTAGCCGCTCATAACCCATAATCTCCATGCTGATCTCACTCACTTGCCCCATATCTTTCGTTGTCCTCCTGCATCTAGACACCTCACTAATCATGTAGAATGAAGCTGGCGATGATGACATGGGGTGGTCGTGCCTGAGAATACTGTCGAGCTCCACCATACTTGTCCAGGCACCGGATTCGAGCTTTAAGGCCTCCAGCTGTCTGCTCCATTATTACTCCGATGGCTGATTGGGTCTCGTTGTATCTCTCCTCTGTCTCTTCACAGGAGATCCTGCCTGCGTGCACCCCGCTTAAAAGAGGGTGCGTCAGTACTTCATCCGATGTGAAGCACTTTGTGACATTCTGAGGTCGTGAAAGGCACTATATAAATGCAAGTAGGTCAGTCTTTCTCTCTCTCTCTTTCTTTTTTCTCCCTTCCTTCCCTTCCTTTCCTTCCTTCCCTTCCTTCCTTTCCTTCCTTCCCTTCCCTTCCCTTCCTTCCTTCCCTTCCTTCCTTTTTCCCTTCCCTTCTGTTTCCTGATCTCCCAGTAACAATCTTTCACAAATTCTAACCTTGGCACTTGCTTCTGCTGAACTGGATTCAGATTTCTATCTAGGAGAGAGAGAAAGGGAGGAAAAGAGTGAATCAAAGGAAAAGACAGAGAGCAAGGGAGAGAGGACAGGCCCGGACAAGCCTGTCACCTGACAGAGAGATGTGTGGATGTTAGTTATCAGGCAGCTTCCTCCTAACCTTTACACAGCAGACAACATGGCTCACCGCAGTCAGACCAATGACTAACAGATTGACGGTTCCAATCTGCTACGGCTGTCCAAAGCTTGTGTCAGCAGTTTCACATTCAGTCAGATTTAAGTATGTCTGGTTGAATTGCAGATTAAGTGTCCGCTTATCACATTTGTACGTGTTGTAAACATTGACATTTCAGCAATTGAACTTTGCAGACAAACGGTTCAACCTGAGACCAGCTCTGCAAAACAGTCTGCTCAGACACCCCACCGTCTGCTCAGACTCCGCACCGTCTGCTCAGACCCCGCACCGTCTGCTCAGACACCCCACCGTCTGCTCAGACTCCGCACCGTCTGCTCAGACCCCGCACCGTCTGCTCAGACCCCGCACCGTCTGCTCAGACCCCGCACCGTCTGCTCAGACCCCGCACCGTCTGCTCAGACACCGCACCGTCTGCTCAGACCCCGCACCGTCTGCTCAGACACCCCACCGTCTGCTCAGACTCCGCACCGTCTGCTCAGACCCCGCACCGTCTGCTCAGACTCCGCATCGTCTGCTCAGACACCCCACCGTCTGCTCAGACTCCGCACCGTCTGCTCAGACCCCGCACCGTCTGCTCAGACCCCGCACCGTCTGCTCAGACACCGCACCGTCTGCTCAGACACCGCACCGTCTGCTCAGACACCGCACCGTCTGCTCAGACCCCGCACCGTCTGCTCAGACCCCGCACCGTCTGCTCAGACCCCGCACCGTCTGCTCAGACCCCGCACCGTCTGCTCAGACCCCGCACCGTCTGCTCAGACCCCGCACCGTCTGCTCAGACCCCGCACCGTCTGCTCAGACCCCGCACCGTCTGCTCAGACCCCGCACCGTCTGCTCAGACACCGCACCGTCTGCTCAGACCCCGCACCGTCTGCTCAGACCCCGCACCGTCTGCTCAGACCCCGCACCGTCTGCCCAGACCCCGCACCGTCTGCCCAGACCCCGCACCGTCTGCCCAGACACCGCACCGTCTGCTCAGACCCCGCACCGTCTGCTCAGACACCGCACCGTCTGCCCAGACCCCGCACCGTCTGCTCAGACCCCGCACCGTCTGCTCAGACACCGCACCGTCTGCTCAGACCCCGCACCTACCGTCTGCTCAGACCCCGCACCGTCTGCTCAGACACCGCACCGTCTGCTCAGACACCGCACCGTCTGCTCAGACCCCGCACCGTCTGCTCAGACCCCGCACCGTCTGCACAGACCCCGCACCGTCTGCCCAGACCCCGCACCGTCTGCCCAGACACCGCACCGTCTGCTCAGACCCCGCACCGTCTGCTCAGACCCCGCACCGTCTGCTCAGACCCCGCACCGTCTGCTCAGACCCTGCACCGTCTGCTCAGGCCCTCTGCTATATTTTGTTGGGGAGTATAATGGAGGTTACAAAGAGATGGGGGGAGCGGTTTGAGGGAGGTTAGAGAGATAGTCTTGGTTTGGAGAGAAGTTGCACGGGAATGGAGGGTTGAAGGTAGGTTACAGAGTGATACTGTCGGGATTAGTGTCCTTGTTTTATAGTGTCAGGGTTATATTGACGGGATTACTGACCCTGTTTAATGGTGTCGGGATTAATCTTTCTCTGTTATAGTCCATGGAATCAAACCAACCAGAATCTCCCCACCCTGGTCAGGGCCAGCACTCCTTCCCCACCCCCCCCACCCCAGACCCACAGGATCAAACCATGTAGAACCAGGCCAATCAGCCCCTGCTTGAACTGTGAGATACCATTGTGAACGGAATCGGACGCACGGAATTCAATCCTTTCAGATCCCCAAAGATTTCTGAGAGTCTGATGGTATGCTTGAGTCTCAGTGGATGTTCAGGGTTGAAGGAGATTCACGCTGTGACTATGGCTGGGAGCAGTGTGGACGGCTGAGGGTTAAAGGGATGGAGCAGCTCCCGTTGGCTGCGTTGCTTGGCCCAGGCTCTGACTGGACACGCTGTTCCTACAGCAGGCCTGTGTGGACGTTCTGTTCTGTAGCTCTCGGGCTATCAGTCTGATTAAAGTGGTTCTCCCCTGTTCCGGCAGTCCCTTCTGCTGGGATACCTTTTCCATCTGTCAGTTACTCTGTGAAACACCGTTTCATCCTGTGAAGCAAACACGTCATACGAATTGATACCAAACTCTTTGACGTAGAGTCCAGATCATTGTCCTGGTCTCCAGTGCTGCAACCTTCGCAGTCTTTGCGCTCCATACTTGCTCTTGTTATCTATTTCTTTGTGTTCTCCCACCCCCAGCTATGCTCCATGTTACCCCACCTGGTCATAAATGGGCAAACAATCCCAGATCCTAGCCGTTACCATGGACACTGTTAATCCGTGGCCAACCCAACAAGGGTTGGGGGAAAGTATCGGACTTTTGCTCCCCGCCCAGATCATGTAGGGTAATGGGGAATGGAGGCGGGTGGGCGAGTGGACTGAAGAAGGGAACATGCACCGTCCCACCCTGTACTCAGACACCGAATGTCCTTGATACACAGTACCAGACACTCGTCCCCCACCCCCTCCACTCCAGGCGTCCACTTGGTCTAGTCTTGCAGCTCGAACGTTGGAGTTCGGTAAATCGGTCTATCGAAGTAGGTTAAACATATAATGAGTGGTTTGTAAAAGCACAGAGGGGGAAATGACGTCCCTCTGATCTCGAACAAAAGGGCCAGTGTTCACGCCTGACAATCAGGCCTTGACTCAGCATCTACTTGAGTTAAAAAGACTGCTTGATCTGAGACCCTGCCATTTGTGACTGAGCGTCATGAAGCCTTGCAGGGAGTTCTGGCTGTGAGCGCTGTTCATCAGAGGAAGGAGCTGACAGATGTCACCTGGATCTGCTGCCAATGCAAAGTGTGACATTTGCTGCTAGTTGTTATTTTGGAGCAACATTTACAATCCAGTATATACAGACACACATGCACTGGACAGTATAAAGCTTAGACAAGCCTGGGCCTGTCCCTGACCCATCCCTCAGGACTGAGCTTCGACAAGCCTGGGCCTGTCCCTGACCCATCCCTCAGGACTGAGCTTAAACAAGCCTGGGCCTGTTCCTGACCCATCCCTCAGGACTGAGCTTAGACAAGCCTGGGCCTGTCCCTGACCCATCCCTCAGGACTGAGCTTAGACAAGCCTGGGCCTGTCCCTGACCCATCCCTCAGGACTGAGCTTAAACAAGCCTGGGCCTGTTCCTGACCCATCCCTCAGGACTGAGCTTAGACAAGCCTGGGCCTGTCCCTGACCCATCCCTCAGATATGGAAGACACCCCCCATGATGAAAGGGTGGCCACACCTTGGGCAGTCCATCGCAGAGCAACAGAAAGGTGCCGATAATCTGCCAGCCCCCTCCCCCCACTGCCGTAACAATGGTGGAGCGGGGCCTACCTCTGCGCTGACCCTGTTGGAGTTCCAGGAGTCAGCCAATTCAAACAAAGCATGCAAAGCCCTCTGGGTGAGGGTGGTACCAGGCCCGGCCGAAGATTGGGGAGGCTTAAGGCAATGAGCAGTTCTCATAGAATCATAGAATGATACAGCACAGAAGGAGGCCATTCAGCCCATCGTGCCTGTGCCGGCTCTTTGATCGAGCTCTCCAATTAGTCCTACTCCCCCTGCTCTTTCCCCACAGCCCTGCAAAATTTTCCTCTTCAAGTATTTATCCAAATCACTTTTGAAAGTTACTGTTGAATCTGCTCCCACCGCCCTTTCAGGCAGCGCGGTCCAGGTCACAGCAACTCGCTGTGTAAAAAAGGTTTTCCTCATGTCGCCTCTGGTTCTTTTACCAATCACCTTAAATCTGTGTCCTCTGGTTACTGACTATGCTGCCACTAGAAATAGTTTCTCCTTATTTACTCTATCAAAACCGGGGTCGGTGTTGGGACCACTGCTCTTTTTAATATATATTAATGACCTGGACTTGGGTATGCAGGGCATAATATCAAAGTTTGCAGATGACACAAAACTTGGAAAAGTAGTAAACAGTGAGGAGGATAGTAACATAAGTGCCAGGCAATGACCGTCTCCAATAAGTGAGAATCTAACCATTCAATGGCATTACCATTGTATAATCCACCACCACTTGATTGGCACCCCATCCACTACCTTAAACATTCACTCCCTCCACCACCGGTGCAATGTGGCTGCAGTGTGTACCATCTACAAGATGCACTGCAGCAACTCGCCAAGGCTTCTTTGGCAGCACCTCCCAAACCCGCAACCTCTTCCACCTAGAAGGACAAGGGCAGCAGACGCATGGGAACACCACCACCTCCAAGTTCCCCTCCAAGTAACACACCATCCTGACTTGGAAATATATTGTCGCTGGGTCAAAATCCTGGAACTCCCTCCCTAAAACACTGTGGGAGGACCTTCACCACACGGACTGCAGCGGTTCAAGAAGACGGCTCACCACCACCTTCTCGAGGGCAATTAGTGATGTGTAATACGTCCACATCCCAGGAACGAAAAATAAAAAGCAGATTTAAGGAGGACATAGACAGACTGGTGAAATGGGCAGATCAAATTTAATGCAGCGAAGTGTGAAGTGATGCATTTTGGAAGGAAGAATGAGGAGAGGCAATATTAGCTAAGTGGTACAATTTTAAAAGGGGTGTGGGAACAGAGAGACCTAGATGTGTAGGTACACAAATCTTTGAAGGATAGTTTTCTCCAGAGTACAGTCACACCTCAGAGTAATGCACAGGTGCAGGAAGGGGAGCGTGTGACTGTCAGTCAGCAGGGTATGGGGATCCTAGGGGAGGTAGAGAAGGAGGTCCCACAGACACTAGTCCCATCCAACAGGTATAATGTACTTCCTACCTTTGAGGATAAGGAGAAAGGCTGCAGGGCGGATGGCCAGACTGCTAATCATGGCACCATGAGCAGGAGGCAGTCTAAGGGGGGGAGGATCAGAATAGAAAGATTGTAGTTATAGGGGATTCAATAATTAGGGTGATAGAAAGCATCCTCCGCAGTCACAAACAAGAGTCCTGAAGGGTGTATTGCCTACACGGTGCCAGGGTAAGGGGTATCTCGATGCAGCTGGAAAGGAATTTGGAAAGGGAGGTGGAAGATCCAGCTGTCATGGTCCATGTCGGGACAAACGACATAGGAAAGAACAGGGAGGAGGTACAGCTGAGGGAGTATCAGGAGATAGGAGCTAATTTAAAAGGCAGGACCTCGAAAGCAACGTGCACATTGGCATAGGGACAAACAGATCAGGAAAGGAAACTCGTGGCTAAAGGATTGGTGTGGGAAAGATGAGTTCCATTTCAGTACCGGGACAGGACAGAGCTGTACAGCTGGGACGGGACGCACTTGAACCAAGGTCTGAGCGGAAAGGATGATTAGAGCTGCAGAAAGAACGTTAAACCAATAAAGGGCTCAGGCAGACATAAACATAAAAGTGAAAATAGCCTAAAGACAAGAAAAGGGGATGAGAGCGAAGTCCAGATCAACAATAGTGTTAAAGTTAATACAAATACTTCAGGGTCAGAAAAATATATAGGAAATACTAATATATGAGAAAAATAGATGAGAAAAGCAGCATCAGGGCAACAGGCAGGGTAGGCTCTGTTGCCCAATGAAGAGTTCTAAACACTAATGCACGTAGCATATGGAATAAAACAACTGAATTAGAAGCGCAAATTCAGCTTAAAGTGTATGACGTATTGGC
The DNA here is from genome assembly GCA_030390025.1 of Squalus acanthias. Taxonomy (NCBI): domain Eukaryota; kingdom Metazoa; phylum Chordata; class Chondrichthyes; order Squaliformes; family Squalidae; genus Squalus; species Squalus acanthias. The sequence goes on along the minus strand of JASTWF010000498.1, from coordinate 158,588 downwards.
CACCACTGAGACCTGGCTGGGCATGACTGGGAGATAAATATTCCAGGATATAGGTCTTTATAGAATCATAGAATCATAGAAAGTTACAGCAAGAAAGGAGGCCATTTCGGCCCATCGTGTCCGCGCCGGCCAACAAAGAGCTATCCAGCCTAATCCCACTTCCCAGCTCTTGGTCCGTAGCACTGCAGGTTACAGCATCCCAAGTGCACATCCAAGTACTTTTTGAAGTACTTTAGAAAGGACAGGGACATTGGAAGAGGAGGAGTAGCAGCAATGTTGATAAAGGACACTGTTACAGCTTTAGAAAGAGGGGATATCAGTAAGGGTGAGCAAGCAGTAGAAACTCTATGGGTAGAATTGAAGAATAGAAAAGGATGCAAGACTTTGGTGTGAGTTGTCTACAGACTTCCTGATAGCAGTGATGAAGTAGTGGGATGCTCAGTTTGGGTTCTGCCAGGGCCACTCGGCTCCAGGCCTCATTACAGCCTTGGTCCAAACATGGACAAAAGAGCTGAGTTCCAGAGGTGAGGTGAGAGTGACTGCCTTTGACATCAAGGCAGCCTTTAATCAAGTGTGGAATCAAGGAGCCCTAGTAAAACTGAAGTCAATTGGAATCAGGGGAAAACTCTCCACTGGCTGGAGTCATACCTAGCACAAAGGAAGATGGTTGTGGCTGTTGGAGGTCAATCATCATAGCCCCAGGACATCACTGCAGGAGTTCCTCAGGGTAGTGTCCTAGGCCCAACCATCTTCAGCTGCTTCATCAATGACCTTCCCTCCATCATAAGGTCAGAAATGGGGATGTTTGCTGATGACTGCACAGTGTTCAGTTCCATTCGCAACTCCTCAGATAATGAAGCAGTCCATGCCCGCATGCAGCAAGACCTGGACAGCATTCAGGCTTGGGCTGATAAGTGGCAAGTAACATTCACGCCACACAAGTGCCAGAGAATGACTATCTCCAACAAGCGAGAGTCTAATCACCACCCCTTGACATTCAATGGCATTACCATCACCGAATCCCCCACCATCAATATCCTGGGGGTTACCATTGACTAGAAACTTAATTGGACCAGCCACACAAATACTGTGGCTACAAGAGCAGGTCAGAGGCTGGGTATTCTGTGACGAGTGACTCACCTTCTGACTCCCCAAAGCCTTTCCACCACCTATAAGACACAAGTAAGGAGTGTGATGGAATACTCTCCACTTGCCTGGATGAGTGCAGCTCCAACAACACTCAAGAAGCTCGACACCATCCAGGACAAAGCAGCCCGCTTGATTGGCACTCCATCCACCACCTTAAACATTCACTCCCTCCGTACTGAAGGGATTAGTACTAGTCCTAGCCCCTTTAGGGCTACCCCAGATCAGGCGTATTCCTCAGACGTTCACTTTCAACTAAAGTTTGAGGTAGCCGAATCCTAAAGACACTTATACGATAGCAAAATACTGCGGATGCTGGAAATCCGAAATAACAACAGAAAATGCCGGAGAAGCTCAGCAGGCCAGGCAGCATCCGTGGAGAGAGAAACAGAGTTAACGTTTCAGGTCCAAGACCTTTCATCAGAATCGTTTGATACAGAAGTTCTGACGAATCATGTCTAATGAACCGAGTTGAATTTATTGAGGAGATAACTAACGTGGTGGATAAGGGAGTGTTGTTTATATGGACTACCAGAAGGCATTCGATAAGGTTCCACACAAGAGACTGCTAACAAAAATGAGAGCAGATGGAATTGGAGGCGACCTATTGATATGGACAGGGAATTGGTCAGGAGGGAGGAGACAGAGAGTGGGGATAATGGGTGTGTACTCCAATTGGCAGCATGTGACCTGTGGTGTCCCCCAGGGATCTGTACTGGGGCCTCAGCTTTTCACTGTATTTATAAATAGTGGATGAAGGACTAGAGAGTCGTGTATCCAATATCGCTGATGACACCAAGTTAGGTGGCACAGTTATTAGTGTAGATGGGAGCAGAAAGTTGCAAAGGGACATTGATCGATTCAGTGAGTGGACGAAACTGTGGCAGATGGAGTTTAACGTGGGAAAGTGTGAGATCATCCACTCTGGAACTAAGAAAGATCGATCAGAGTGTTCGCTAAATAGCGAGAAGCTAGGAACTGTGGAGGAACAAAAAGATTTTGTACAGACATTAGTAAACACTAGTCGACAGGTACAAAAAATAATTTAAAAAGCGAATGGAAGGTTGGCCTTTATCTCAAGGGGACTAGAATACAAAGGGTGGAAGTTCTGTTACAGTTATACAGAGCTCTGGTCAGACCCCAGCTGGAGTAACTGTGTTCAGTTCTGGGCCCCGCACCTCAGGAAGGATATATTGGCCTTGGAGAGGGAGCAGCGCAGATTCACCAGAACGACACCGGGGCTAAAACGGTTAAATTATGAGGACAGGTTGCACAGACTAGGCTTGTATTCCTTTGAGTAGAGAAGATTAAGGGGTGATCTAATTGAGGTGTTTAAGATGATTAAAGGATTTGATAGGGTGGATAGAGAGAAACTATTTCCTCTGGTGGAGGAGTCCAGAACAAAATTAGAGCCAGGCCGTTCAGGGGTGCTGTCAGGAAGCACTTCTTCACACAAAGGCTAATAGAAACTCTCTCCCCCAAAAAGCTGTTGAGGCTGGGGGTCAATTAAAAATTTCAAAACTGAGATTGATAGATTTTTGTCACACGAGGGTACTAAGGGTTACGGAACCCAGGCGGGTTAATAGAGTTAAGATACAGATCAGCCATGATCGAACTGAATGACGGAACAGGCTCGAGGGGCTGAATGGCCTCCTCCTGTTCCTATGTTCCTAAGGTGGCAGGACAAGTTGAGAAAGCGGTTAAAAAAACATATGGGATTCTTGGCTTTATAAATAGAGACATAGAGTACAAAAGCAAGGAAGTTATGATGAACCTTTATAAACCACTGGTTAGGCCCCAGCTGGAGTATTGTGTTCAATTCTGGGCACCAGACTTTAGGAAGGGTGTCGAGGCCTTGGTGAGGGTGCAGAGGAGATTTACTGGAATGGTACCAGGGATGAGGGACTTCAGTTATGTGGAGAGACTGGAGAAGCTGGGGTTGTTCTCCTTAGAGCAGAGACATGATGCTCAAGAGGCCAGAGTTGGAGGAGCGCAGAGATCTCGGAGGGTTGTGGGGCTGGAGGAGGTTACAGAGATAGGGAAGGGCGCGCGGCCATGGAGGGATTGGAACACGAGGATGAGAATTTTAAAACTGAGCTGTTGCCGGACCGGGAGCCAATGTAGGTCAGCGAGCACAGGGGCCATGGGTGAACGGGACTTGGTGCGAGTTAGGATACGGGCAGCAGAGGTTTGGATGAGCTGAAGTTTATGAAGGGCGGAGGATGGGAGGCTGGCCAGGAGAGCAGTAGAATAGTCAAGTCTTGATAGGTGTATAATAGACTGCAAACTGCAGACTGAAGAGAGACAGTTATGTCCACCTGGCAGCACAATGTTCAGCCCCATTCCTGCAAGCCATGTTTTTGTCCAGATTTGTTATTTCAAATGATTGCCACAAGTAATGGTTTTTATTTCCTGCACAAGAAAATAACAGAGTCAAAAAGAAAAGGAATGTAGCCCATAAATTGTTAGTGATAATAGCAAAGAAATATTTAACACCGGCTGGAGTACTGTCCAAGCTGCTGGTGAGAGGAGGAAAAAGCTGGGAGGACAGAGGGAGGTGCAAGGGCAGGGGAAGGGGGGAGGAGGGAAAGCCAGATGGGGATGTAGATGGTTATTTATCTCCTTGCTGTTTGTGGGACCTTGCTGTGTGTGTGTGTGTGTGAATTGACTGCTGTGTTTCTCTACAATGCAACAGTAACTGCACTTCAAAAGGAAGGGGAGGGGAGGAGGGGGAAGGGTAGGGGGAAAGGCAGGGGTAGGTGGAAGTGGAGTGGAGGAGAGGGACGAGGACACAGGTGAATTCTCTGTTATAAGCACCTCCTCCCAGCTCCAGGGTAACTTGGCTTGCTGCACTTGAACAATTGGATGCAGAAGCAGCTTTAAAGGGTTGCAGCGCCTCATAAAAGGGGAAGTTGTAGTGGGGGCAGAAAAGCTGCTCCATTTGTTCACAATGACACAGTGTCGGCATGAAGGCAACAGAGCTTTCTTCAATACTAAGGTTTGGTCTTTAGGAACTTGGAACATTAGGAACAGGAGGATTCCATTCAGCCCCTCGAGCCTGTTACACAGGAACAGGAGGATTCCATTCAGCCCCTCGAGCCTGTTACACAGGAACAGGAGGATTCCATTCAGCCCCTCGAGCCTGTTACACAGGAACAGGAGGATTCCATTCAGCCCCTCGAGCCTGTTACACAGGAACAGGAGGAGGCCATTCAGCCCCTCGAGCCTGTTACACAGGAACAGGAGGATTCCATTCAGCCCCTGGAGCCTGTTACACAGGAACAGGAGGAGGCCATTCAGCCCCTCGCGCCTGTTACACAGGAACAGGAGGATTCCATTCCGCCCCTCGAGCCTGTTACACAGGAACAGGAGGATTCCATTCAGCCCCTGGAGCCTGTTACACTGGAACAGGAGGAGGCCATTCAGCCCCTCGAGCCTGTTACACAGGAACAGGAGGAGGCCATTCATCCCCCTCGAGCCTGTTACACAGGAACAGGAGGAGGCCATTCAGCCCCTCGCGCCTGTTACACTGGAACAGGAGGATTCCATTCAGCCCCTCGAGCCTGTTACACAGGAACAGGAGGATTCCATTCAGCCCCTCGAGCCTGTTACACAGGAACAGGAGGATTCCATTCAGCCCCTCGAGCCTGTTACACAGGAACAGGAGGATTCCATTCCGCCCCTCGAGCCTGTTACACTGGAACAGGAGGATTCCATTCAGCTCCTCGAGCCTGTTACACTGGAACAGGAGGATTCCATTCAGCTCCTCGAGCCTGTTACACAGGAACAGGAGGATTCCATTCAGCCCCTCGAGCCTGTTACACAGGAACAGGAGGATTCCATTCAGCCCCTCGAGCCTGTTACACTGGAACAGGAGGATTCCATTCAGCCCCTCGAGCCTGTTACACTGGAACAGGAGGATTCCATTCAGCTCCTCGAGCCTGTTACACAGGAACAGGAGGAGGCCATTCAGCCCCTCGAGCCTGTTACACTGGAACAGGAGGATTCCATTCAGCCCCTCGAGCCTGTTACACTGGAACAGGAGGATTCCATTCAGCTCCTCGAGCCTGTTACACAGGAACAGGAGGATTCCATTCAGCCCCTCGAGCCTGTTACACAGGAACAGGAGGATTCCATTCCGCCCCTCGAGCCTGTTACACAGGAACAGGAGGATTCCATTCCGCCCCTCGAGCCTGTTACACAGGAACAGGAGGATTCCATTCAGCCCCTCGAGCCTGTTACACTGGAACAGGAGGATTCCATTCAGCCCCTCGAGCCTGTTACACAGGAACAGGAGGATTCCATTCAGCCCCTCGAGCCTGTTACACAGGAACAGGAGGAGGCCATTCAGCCCCTCGAGCCTGTTACACAGGAACAGGAGGATTCCATTCAGCCCCTCGAGCCTGTTACACAGGAACAGGAGGATTCCATTCAGCCCCCTCGAGCCTGTTACACAGGAACAGGAGGATTCCATTCAGCCCCTCGAGCCTGTTACACAGGAACAGGAGGATTCCATTCAGCCCCCTCGAGCCTGTTACACAGGAACAGGAGGATTCCATTCAGCCCCTCGAGCCTGTTACACAGGAACAGGAGGATTCCATTCAGCCCCTCGAGCCTGTTACACAGGAACAGGAGGAGGTCATTCAGCCCCCTCGAGCCTGTTACACAGGAACAGGAGGATTCCATTCCGCCCCTCGAGCCTGTTACACAGGAACAGGAGGATTCCATTCAGCCCCTCGAGCCTGTTACACTGGAACAGGAGGATTCCATTCAGCCCCTCGAGCCTGTTACACAGGAACAGGAGGATTCCATTCAGCCCCTCGAGCCTGTTACACAGGAACAGGAGGAGGCCATTCAGCCCCTCGAGCCTGTTACACAGGAACAGGAGGATTCCATTCAGCCCCTCGAGCCTGTTACACAGGAACAGGAGGATTCCATTCAGCCCCCTCGAGCCTGTTACACAGGAACAGGAGGATTCCATTCAGCCCCTCGAGCCTGTTACACAGGAACAGGAGGATTCCATTCAGCCCCCTCGAGCCTGTTACACAGGAACAGGAGGATTCCATTCAGCCCCTCGAGCCTGTTACACAGGAACAGGAGGATTCCATTCAGCCCCTCGAGCCTGTTACACAGGAACAGGAGGAGGTCATTCAGCCCCCTCGAGCCTGTTACACAGGAACAGGAGGATTCCATTCAGCCCCCTCGAGCCTGTTACACAGGAACAGGAGGATTCCATTCAGCCCCTCGAGCCTGTTACACAGGAACAGGAGGATTCCATTCAGCCCCCTCGAGCCTGTTACACAGGAACAGGAGGCCGTTCAGCCCCTCGAGTCTGTTACACAGGAACAGGAGGATTCCATTCAGCCCCCTCGAGCCTGTTACACAGGAACAGGAGGAGTCCATTCAGCCCCTCGAGCCTGTTACACAGGAACAGGAGGAGGCCATTCAGCCCCTCGAGCCTGTTACACAGGAACAGGAGGAGGCCATTCAGCCCCTCGAGTCTGTTACACAGGAACAGGAGGATTCCATTCAGCCCCCTCGAGCCTGTTACACAGGAACAGGAGGAGTCCATTCAGCCCCTCGAGCCTGTTACACAGGAACAGGAGGATTCCATTCAGCCCCTCGAGCCTGTTACACAGGAACAGGAGGATTCCATTCAGCCCCTCGAGCCTGTTACACTGGAACAGGAGGAGGCCATTCAGCCCCTCGAGCCTGTTACACTGGAACAGGAGGATTCCATTCAGCCCCTCGAGCCTGTTACACAGGAACAGGAGGAGTCCATTCAGCCCCTCGAGCCTGTTACACAGGAACAGGAGGATTCCATTCAGCCCCTCGAGCCTGTTACACAGGAACAGGAGGATTCCATTCAGCCCCTCGAGCCTGTTACACTGGAACAGGAGGATTCCATTCAGCCCCTCGAGCCTGTTACACAGGAACAGGAGGATTCCATTCAGCCCCCTCGAGCCTGTTACACAGGAACAGGAGGATTCCATTCAGCCCCTCGAGCCTGTTACACAGGAACAGGAGGATTCCATTCAGCCCCCTCGAGCCTGTTACACTGGAACAGGAGGATTCCATTCCGCCCCCTCGAGCCTGTTACACTGGAACAGGAGGATTCCATTCCGCCCCCTCGAGCCTGTTACACAGGAACAGGAGGAGGTCATTCAGCCCCTCGAGCCTGTTACACAGGAACAGGAGGATTCCATTCAGCCCCCTCGAGCCTGTTACACTGGAACAGGAGGAGGCCATTCAGCCCCTCGAGCCTGTTACACAGGAACAGGAGGAGGCCATTCAGCCCCCTCGAGCCTGTTACACAGGAACAGGAGGAGGCAATTCAGCCCCCTCGAGCCTGTTACACAGGAACAGGAGGAGGCAATTCAGCCCCCTCGAGCCTGTTACACAGGAACAGGAGGAGGCAATTCAGCCCCCTCGAGCCTGTTACACAGGAACAGGAGGAGGCAATTCAGCCCCTCGAGCCTGTTACACAGGAACAGGAGGAGGCAATTCAGCCCCTCGAGCCTGTTACACAGGAACAGGAGGAGGCAATTCAGCCCCTCGAGCCTGTTACACAGGAACAGGAGGAGGCCGTTCAGCCCCTCGGGCCTGTTGCATAGGAACAGGAGGAGGCCATTCAGCCCCTCGAGCCTGTTACACAGGAACAGGAGGAGGCAATTCAGCCCCTCGAGCCTGTTACACAGGAACAGGAGGAGGCAATTCAGCCCCTCGAGCCTGTTACACAGGAACAGGAGGAGGCCATTCAGCCCCTCGAGCCTGTTACACAGGAACAGGAGGAGGCAATTCAGCCCCTCGAGCCTGTTACACAGGAACAGGAGGTGGCAATTCAGCCCCTCGAGCCTGTTACACTGGAACAGGAGGAGGTCATTCAGCCCCTCGCGCCTGTTACACAGGAACTGGAGGAGGCCATTCAGCCCCTCGAGCCTGTTACACTGGAACAGGAGGAGGTCATTCAGCCCCTTGAGCCTGTTACACAGGAACAGGAGGAGGTCATTCAGCCCCTCGAGCCTGTTACACAGGAACTGGAGGAGACCATTCAGCTCCTCGAGCCTGTTACACAGGAACAGGAGGAGGTCATTCAGCTCCTCGAGCCTGTTACACTGGAACAGGAGGAGGTCATTCAGCTCCTCGAGCTTGTTACACTGGAACAGGAGGAGGTCATTCAGACCCTCGAGCCTGTTACACAGGAACAGGAGGAGGCCAATCAGCCCCTCGAGCCTGTTACACAGGAACAGGAGGAGGCCGTTCAGCCCCTCGAGCCTGTTACACAGGAACAGGAGGAGGCCGTTCAGCCCCTCGAGCCTGTTACACAGGAACAGGAGGAGGCCGTTCAGCCCCTCGAGCCTGTTGCACAGGAACAGGAGGAGGCCATTCAGCCCCTCGAGCCTGTTACACAGGAACAGGAGGAGGCCATTCAGCCCCTCGAGCCTGTTACACAGGAACAGGAGGAGGCCATTCAGCCCCTCGAGCCTGTTACACTGGAACAGGAGGAGGCCATTCAGCCCCTCGAGCCTGTTACACAGGAACAGGAGGAGGCCATTCAGCCCCTCGTGCCTGTTACACTGGAACAGGAGGAGGCCATTCAGCCCCTCGAGCCTGTTACACAGGAACAGGAGGAGGCCATTCAGCCCCTCGAGCCTGTTACACAGGAACGGGAGGAGGCCATTCAGCCCCTCGAGCCTGTTCCACCATTCAATTAGATCATGGCTAATCTGCACCTCAACTCCATTTATCCTACTTTGCTCCATATTCCTTGATACCCTTACTTATTTAATAAAAATCTATTTATCCAAGTTTTGAAAGCTCCAATGGTTCCCCAGCATCCATAGCATTTTGGGGGGAAGAGTTCCAAATTTTTACTATCCTTTGTGTGAAGAAGTGCTTCCTGATTTCACTGCTAAATGCCCTGCTCTAATTTGAAGATTACGTCCCCTTGTTCTTGATTCCCCCACCAGAGGAAATAGTTTCTCTGTATCTACCCTATCGAATCCTTCTAACATTTTAAACACCTCAATCAGATCCGCCTCAATCTTCTAAACTCAAGGGAGTACAAGTCAAGTTTATTCAACCTGGCCTCATAATTTAACCCTTTTAGCCCCAGTATCATTCTGGTGAATCTGCGCTGCTCCCTCTCCAAGGTCAATATATCCTTCCTGAGGTGCGGGGCCCAGAACTGAACGCAGTATCCAGGTGGGGTCTGACCGAGACTCTGTACAACCGAAGCACAACTTCCACCCTTTGTTTTCCAGCCCTCTTGAGATAAAGGCCAACATTCCATTAGCCTTTTGAATTATTGTTTTGTTCCTGTCCACTAGCTTTTAGTGATTTCTGTACTTGGACCCCTACATCTCTTTGCTCATCCACAGTTCCCAGCTTCTCACCGTTTAGAAAATACTCTGATCCATCTTTCTTAGGTCCAAAGTGGACGACCTCACGTTTCCCCACATTGAATTCCATTTGCAACAGTTTTGACCACTAATCTAATCTATCAATGGCCCTTTGCAACTTTCTGCTCCCCTCTATACTGTTGAAAAAGTGCATGAAAGGACAGTGGTCCTATCTGGGCTGTGGCCCATCTGCCAGTATAAGCACAGGGTTCAGCTGCATGGAGGGAGGTCTATGCCTGAGTCAATCTCGTCACCCAGCTCCATTCTATTGCTCAGAATGCCCTCGCCGTTCCTCTTGATTAGTCGGCGTGACTTCGGCTGAAGATCGATGGAAATCTCGTTTACGCAGTGTATCAGGTTGCCGCTAATTTTCCGCCGAAGTTACGGTGGCCGATCAGGAGGAAATCCGAGGAAATCCCTGGCACTTGACTTTCGTGCTTCTCTCGAGTGAACCACGAGTTGAAGGAGGTGAGTGAGGTGTTGACCTTGAGGTGATCTCACTGACCTTTGGGAGGTCCAGAAGGCCCCTGTGTCTGAGCCAGAGCGGTTCTGTCGTGCACTTTTTTAATTTCTTCTCAGGATATGGGTGGCCCTGACAAGTCCTCATTTATTGCCCATTTCTAGTTGCCCTTGAGAAGGTGGTGGTGAGCCTTCTTCATAGAATCATAGAAACTTACAGCACATTCGCCCGTCGTGCCTGTGCTGGCTCTTTGAAAGAGCAGTCGTGCTCAGTCCCACATCCCCGCTTGTTGTCTGTAACCCTGTTCCTCATCCTCCAGTACTGTCCAACTCCACTTCCAATTTATTTATAGAATCAGCTTCCACGACATTTTCAGGTCGAGCGTTCCAGATCCCCACAACTCTCTGAGTGAAACAAATTCTCCTCATCTCCCCTCGAGACCTTTTGCCAATGATTTTCAATCTGTGACCTCTGGTTATTGACCCTCTCGCCAGAGGGAATAGTTTTTCTCCATCTACCCTTTCAAAACCTCTCATCATCTGGAAAACCTCTATTAGGTCACCTCTTAACCTTCTCTGTTCCAAGGAGAACAGTCCTAACTTTTCCAACCTCTCCTCATGACTGAATTCCTCATCCCTGGTAACATCCTGGGAAACCTCCTCTGTACCCTTTCTGAGGCCTTTCCATCTTTCCTGAAGTGTGGGGCCCAGAATTGTCCACAATACTCCAGCTGAGGCCTAACCAGTGATTTTTTAAAGTTCTAGCAGGATCCCTTTGTTTTTATATTCTATTTCTCTATTTATAAACCCAAGTATTCCATCTGCTGTTTTAACCACCTTATCAACTTGCCCTGCCACCTTTAAGGATTTGTGTGTATGGACACCAAGGTCTCTCTGCTCATCTACACTTTTCAAAATCATGCCATTTATAGTATACTGTCTTTCCATATTAGTCCTCTCAAAGTGCATCGCTTCACACTTCTCCGCATTGAACTCCATCTGCTGCTGTGTGGTGAAGGCACTCCCACGGTGCTGTTAGGTCAGGAGTTCCAGCATTTTGACCCAGTGACAATGAAGAAATGGAGATTTATGTCCAAGTCAGGATGGTATGTAACTTGGAGGTGATGGTGTTCCCACAACATTGCTGCTCTTGTCCTTCTACGTGGTAGAGGTTGCAGGGGAGCAAGATGCTGTCAAAGTAATTTTGGCGAGTTGCTGCAGTGCACCTTGTCGATAGTACATATTGCAGCCACGGTGCACCGGTGATGGAGGAGGTGAATACTGAGTTTTTGTTATATTTGTTCCTGGGATGATGGTGACACTGGCAAGGCCCAATTTATTGCCGATCCCTGTTTTCCGTGGTTTCCATGGCTCTTTCACCAAAGATACGGTGGAAAAGTGGGGGAACTCTCCTGGAAATTCACCTCTCTAAAGGTGTGGGACTGGAGTAGGTAGGAACAGCAGCTTCTCTTCCTGAAGGACAGTGAACCAGTTGGGTTTTTACAACAATCTGACAACTTCCATGGTCATTATTCCTGGTGCCAACCCACAAATGATCAGATTTATTGAATTCAATTTCACAATTTGCCATGGTGGGATTTGAACTCACAAACTCGGGGTTGCTTTTTCAGGACCATAACGAGTGACAAGGGCACCGATCAAGCACACTGCTTTGTCCTGGATGGTGTTGATCTTCTTGAGTGTTGTTGGAGTTGCACTCATCCAGGCAAGTGGAGAGTATTCCATCACACTCTTGACTTAAGCCTTGTAGATGGTGGAGATACTTTGAGGGGTCCAAAAGTAAGTCACTCACTGCAGAGTAACCAGCCTCTGCCCTGCTCTGGACTCCTCCTGACGTCCCCACAATTGCAGAAGCCAGTCTTCAGCCAATTCGATTCACTCCACGTGATATCAAGAAACGGCTGAGTGCACTGGATACAGCAAAGGCTATGGGCCCCTGACAACATCCCGGCTATCGTGCTGAAGACTTGAGCTCCAGAACTAGCCGCGCCTCTAGTCAAGCTGTTCCAGTACAGCTACAACACTGGCATCTATCCAACAATATGGAAAACTGCCCAGGTATGTCCTGTCCACAAAAAGCAGGTCAAATCCAATCCGGCCAATTACCGCCCCATCAGTCTACTCTCAATCATCAGCAAAGTGATGGAAGATGTCATCGACAGTGCTATCAAGCGGCACTTACTCACCAATAACCTGCTCACTGATGCCCAGTTTGGGTTCCGCCAGGGCCACTCGGCTCCAGACCTCATTACAGCCTTGGTCCAAACATGGACAGAGAGCTGAATTCCAGAGGTGAGGTGAGAGTGACTGCCCCTGACATCAAGGCAGCATTTAACTCTTCATATAATGAAGCAGTCAGTTCCCACATGCAGCAAGACCTGGACAACATTCAGGATTGGGCTGATAAGTGGCAAGTAACATTCACACCACACAAGTGCCAGGCAATGACTATCTCCAACAAGTGGTCATGATGCGGACCCCCTGGGACACATCTCATTGTCTTGGCTGTGCTCTTGGTGTGTCTTTGATGTAAGGAAAGATTGTATCTCTGCATTTTCTGTGTTTATATTCTGTGAACTTTTGTAGATTCACTCATTGTAACTTTACCTGAAGAAGGGGCGATAGCTCCGAAAGCTTGTAATTTTAAATAAATCTGTTGGACTATAACCTGGTGTTGTGTGACTTCTCATTTTTATCTCCAACAAGCGAGAGCCTAACCACTGCCCCTTGGCATTCAACAGCATTACCATCGCCGAATCCCCCACCATCAACATCCTGGGGGTCACCATTGACCAGACACTTAACTGGACCAGCCACATAAATACTGTGGCTATAAGAGCAGGTCAGAGGCTGGATATTCTGCGGCGAGTGTCTCACCTCCTGACTCCCCAAAGCCTTTCCACCATCTACAAGGCACTAGTCAGGAGTGTGATGGAATACTCTCCACTTGCCTGGATGAGTGCAGCTCCATCAACACTCAAGAAGCTCGACACCATCCAGGACAAAGCAGCCTGCTTGATTGGCACCCCATCCACCACCTTAAACATTCACTCCCTCCACCACCGGCGTACCGTGGCTGCAGTGTGTACCATCTACAAGATGCACTGCAGCAACTCGCCAAGGCTTCAACAGCACCTCCCAAACCCGTGACCTCTTCCACTTAGAAGGACAAGGGCAGCAGACGCATGGGAACACCACCACCTCCAAGTTACCCTCCAAGTCACACACCATCCTGACTTGGAAATATATCGGCCGATCCTTCATCGTCGCTGGGTCAAAATCCTGGAACTCCCTCCCTAACAGCACTGTGGGAGTACCTTCACCACACGGACTGCAGCGGTTCAAGAAGGCGGCTCACCACCACCTTCTCAAGGGCAATTAGAGATGGGCAATAAATGCTGGCCTTGCCAGCGATGCCCACATCCTAGAAATGAATAATAATAAAAAATATGGCTGCTTCAGTTCAACTGCTGAATGTCAGGGATACACAAGAGGCCCGAGAGCGGAGGCAGCGGACCTGAGCGGGAGCAACTCAACAAAGGCAGAGTTGGAAAGAGTGACGTCGGCACAAGGGAAGGAGCTGATTGGTGAGTATTGGGTGATTATTTGTGGTAAGTTTTTTTTTGTTCTGTTTTGAGTATATTTCTGCTAAGTAGTTCGTAGCCTATCGAATAGAGGGAAGTGCTGATTGGTGGGTAGCTGTTGAGTGTTTCTTGTTAAGTTTTAAGTTTATTTCTGCTAAATTACCTCCATAGTCTGGTAAATAGAGGCATGGCAGGGCAGCTCAGTCCCGTGATTTGCACATCCTGTGCCATGTGGGATATCCTGGACGCTTCTTGCGGCCTGGACGACCACGTGTGCAGGAAGTGTCGCCAACTGCAGCAACTCGAGCTCTGGGTTTCGGAGCTTGAGCGGCCACTGGAGTCACTACAGTGCATCCGCGAGGCTGAGAAATACTTGGAAAGCACCTTTCTGGAAGTGTTCACCCCGCAGCCTCAGAATGTGCAGGCAGAGAGGGAATGGGTGACCGCCAGACAGAGAAGGAGGACCAGGCAGGTAGGGCAGGAATCCCCAGAGTGCATCTCACTCGCTAACCGGTTCACAGTTCTGGGGACTGGTGGGGGTGATGGTTCCTCTGGGGAGAGCAGCCAAGGCCACGGCACCACGGGTGGCTCAGCTGCACAGTGGGGGGCGGGGGAAGAAGAGTGGAAGAGCAATAGTGATAGGGGATTCATTGGTTAGGGGAACAGATAGGTGTTTCTGTGGACACAGACGTGACTCCAGGATGGTATGTTGCCTCCCTGGTGCCAGGGTCAAGGATGTCACTGAACGGCTGCAGGACATTCTGAGGGGGGAGGGTGAACAGCCAGAGGTCGTTGTCCATATCGGTACCAACGACATAGGCAGAAAGAGAGATGAGGTCCTGCAGGCAGACTATAGGGAGCTAGGAAAGAGATTAAAAAGCAGGACCTCAAAGGTAGTAATCTCCAGATTACTCCCGGTGCCACGCGCGAGTGAGTACTGGAATAGGAGGATAGAACAGATGAATGCGTGGCTGGAGAGATGGTGCAGGAGGGAGGGCTTTAGATTCCTGAGGCATTGGGACCATTTCTAGAGAAGATGGAACCTGTACAAGCCGGATGGGTTACACCTCAACAGAGCCGGAACCAATATTCTCACATGGAGGTTTGCCAGTGCTGTTGGGGAGGGTTTAAACTAGCTTGGCAGGGGGATGGGCACCAGCATATAGGAGTAAAAAAGAGGAATAAGATGCATAAAAGAGTGAGTGTGTTGGATAGGACTAGAGAAGAAAGTAGTCATAGAGGCGGAAGTGGTGCCATATTAGACAGGAGAAGACTAAGAAAGACTACGAAAAATTCAAAAATGGGTTTAGAATGCACGTACATAAACGCACAAAGTGTGGTGAATAAGGTTGGTGAGCTAAAAGCACAATTAGCCGTGTGGCAATATGATGTTGTGGCAATAACGGAAACGTGGCTTAAAAACGATGAGGACTGGGCACTTAATATTCAAGGTACAAAGTGTTCAGAAAAGATAGGGAAGGAAAAAGGGAGGTGGGGTGGCAGTGCTGATTAAGGAAGACATTGTAGTGTTGGAAAGGGAGGATGTTCTTGAGGGGACAAGGACAGAATCCATTTGGTTAGAGTTGAGGAGCAAAAAGGGTCTGATCACGCTATTGGGGGTATTCTATAGGCCTCCAAATAGTGAGAGGGAGGTGGAGGAGCAAATCTGCAGGGAAATCGCAGAGATATGCAAGAGCTATAGAGCGGTGATATTGGGGGACTTTAATTACCCAAATATCGATTGGGATAATGCTAGGGTAAAGAGAAAGGAGGGGGAGGAATTTTTGAAAAGTGCCACTATTCAAGAAAGGAGGGAAACAGAAAGCAGGAAACTATAGGCCAGTTAGCCTAACATCTGTCATTGGGAAAATGCTGGAATCCATTATTAAGGAGGTAATAGCAGGACATTTAGAAAATCATAAGACAATCAAGCAGAGTCAATATGGTTTTATGAAAGGGAAATCGTGTTTGACAAATTTGCTAGAGTTCTTTGATGATGTAACAAATAGGGTGGATAAAGGGGAACCAGTAGATGTCGTGTATTTGGATTTCCAGAAGGCATTCGATAAGATGCCACATAAAAGATTACTGCACAAGATAAGAGCTCACGGGGTTGGGGGTAATATTTTGGCATGGATAGAGGATTGGCTAACTAACAGAAAACAGAGTCGGGATAAATGGGTCATTTTCCGGTTGGCAATCAGTAACTAGTGGGGTGCCACAGGGATCAGTGCTGGGGCCTCAACTATTTACAATCTATATTAATGACTTGGATGAAGGGACCGAATGTACTGTAGCCAAATTTGCTGATGATACAAAGATAGGTGGGTTAGCGAGTTGTGAGGAGGACACAAAGAGTCTGCAAAGTGATATGGATAGGTTAAATGAGTGGGCAAAAATTTGGCAGATGGAGTACAATGTGGGAAAATGTGAGGTTATCCACTTTGGAAGGAAGAATGAAAAAGCAAATTATTATTTAAATGGATTGAGACTACAAAATGCTGCGGTACAGAGGGATCCGGGGGTCCTAGTACATGAAACACAAAATGCGAGCATGCAGGTACAGCAAGTAATTAGGAAGGCTAATGGAATGTTGGCCTTTATTGCAAGGGGTATGAAGTATAAAAGTAGGGAAGTTTTGATGCAACTTTACAGGGTGCTGGTGAGTCCGCACCTGGAGTACTGCGTACAGTTTGGTCTCCATATTTAAGGAAGGATATACTTGCATTGGAGGCAGTGCAGAGAAGGTTCACTAGGTTGATTCCTGGGATGAAGGGCTTGACGTATGACGAAAGGTTGAGCAGGTTGGGCCGATACTCATTGGAGTTTAGAAGAATGAGAGGTGATCTTATTGAAACATATAAAATTCTGAGGGGGATTGACAGGGTGGATGCTGAGAGGGTGTTTCCCCTAGTGCGGGAATCTAGAACTAGGGGGCATAGTTTCAAAATAAGGGGTCGCCCATTTAAGACGGAGATGAGGAGGAATTTCTTCTCTCAGAGGGTCGTGAATCTTTGGAATTCTCTACCCCGGAGAGCTGTGGAGGCGGAGTCATTGAATATATTCAAGGCGGAGATTGACAGACATTTGAACTGCAGGGGGGTCAAGGGGTGTGGGGAGAGAGCGGGAAAGTGGTGCTGAGGCCAAGATTGGATCAGCCATGATCTTATTGAATGGCGGAGCAGGCTTGAGGGGCTGATTGGCCGACTCCTGCTCCTAGTTCTTATGTTCTTATGTGTTCAGGAGAATTTCCTGGACCAGTATGTTCTTGGCCCAACTAGGAAGGAGGCATTGCTGGATCTGGTGCTGGGGAATGAGGTGGGCCAGGTTGACCAAGTGTCTGTGGGAGAACACTTGGGTACGAGTGATCATTGTATCATAAGATTTAGATTAGCAATGGAGAGGAGCAAGGAACAATCTAGAGTGGAACTTCTAAACTGGAATTGGACTAATTTCAATGGGATGCGAAAGGATCTAGCCAGGGTAAAATGGAACCAAAGACTGACAGGAAAAACTGTAACGGAACAATGGGTGATCTTTAAGGAGGAGATGTTTCAAGTACAGGCTAGGTACATTCCAACAAGAGGGAAGGGTAAGGGAATCAAAGCAAGGGCTCCTTGGATGACAAGGGAGATAGAGAAGATGATGAAACAAAAAAAGAGGATGTATGATGCATGGCAGGAGAATTCTTCAAGGGAGAACCTGACCAAATACAATAAGTTGAGAGGGGAAGTGAAGATGAAAATAAGATTGGCAAATAGAGAATATGAGAGTAGAATGACGGTTAACATAAAAGGGAACCCCAAAATCTTCTACCGGCATGTAAACAGTAAGCGGGTAGTAAGAGGCGGGGTGGGGCCTATTAGGGACAAAGAAGGTGATATATGCTTAGAGGCGCAGGGCAAGGCTAGAATACTCAATGAGTACTTTGTATCGGTGTTTACTAAGGAGGTGGATGCTGACAAAATATCGGTGGAAGTGGAAAAGGTAGAAGCAATGGAAGGGGTGAAAATTGATAGACAGGATGATAGGCAGATTGTAAGAGTTTCTACAAGTATGTAAAAAGGAAAGGAGTAGCAAAAGTAAATGATGGTCCCTTAGAGGCTGAGACAGGAGAAATTATTATGAGGAATAAGGAAATGGCAGAAACGTTGAACAAATATTTTGTATCTGTCTTCACAGTAGAAGACACAAAAATCATACCAAAAATGGTGGGGAACCAAAGGTCTAATGAGGGTGAGGAACTTAACGTAATTAATATAAGTAGAGAAAAAGTACCAGAGAAACTAATGGGACTAAAAGCCGACAAATCCCCTGGACCTGATGGTCTACATCCTAGGGTTCTAAAAGAGGTGGCTGAAGAGATAGTGGATGCATTGGTTTTGATCTTCCAAAATTCCCTATCATCTGGAATGGTCCCAGCGGATTGGAAGGTCGCAAATGTAACACCGCTATTCAAGAAAGGAGGGAGAGAAAAAATAGGGAACTACAGGCCAGTTAGCCTGACATCAGTCGTTGGGAAAATGCTGGAATCCATTGTTAAGGATGTGGTATCAAGTCACTTAGAAAATCATAACATGATTAGGCAGAGTCAACATGGTTTTATGCAAGGGAAATCGTGTTTGACAAATTTATTAGAGTTTTTTGAGGCTGTAACTAACAGGGTAGATAAAGGGAAACCAGTGGATGTAGTATATTTGGATTTCCAAAAGGCATTCGATAAGGTGCCACATAAAAGATTATTACACAAGATTAGGGCTCATGGGGTTGTGGGTAATATAGTAGCATGGATAGAGGATTGGTTAACGGACAGAAAACAGAGAGTAGGGATAAACCGATCTTTTTTAGGTTGGCAGGCTGTAACTAGTGGGGTGCCGCAAGGATCAGTGTTGGGACCTCAGCTATTTACAATCTATATTAATGACCTAGATGAAGGGACCGAGTGTAATGTATCCAAGTTTGCTGATGATACAAAGCTAGGTGGGTTAGCAAGTTGTGAGGAGAACACAAAGAGTCTGCAAAGGGATATAGATAGACTAAGTGAGTGGGCAGTAAAGTAGCAGATGGAGTATAATGTAGGGAAATGTGAGGTTATTCACTTTGGTAGGAAGAATAGAAAAACAGAATATTTTTTAAATGGTGAGAAACTTTCAAATGTTGGTGTTCAGAGAGATTTGGGTGTCCTCGTGCAAGAAACACAGAAAGCTAGCATGCAGGTACAGCAAGCAATAAGGAAGGCAAATGGCATGTTGGCCTTTATTGCAAGGGGGTTGGAGTATAAGAGTAAGGAAGTCTTGCTACAATTGTACAGGGCCTTGGTGAGACCACACCTGGAGTACTGTGCAGAGTTTTGGTCTCCTTATCGAAGGAAGGATATACTTGCCTTGGAGACGGTGCAACGAAGGTTCACTAAATTGATTCCTGGGATGAGAGGGCTGTCCTATGATGAGAGATTGTGTAGAATGGGCCTATACTCTCTGGAGTTTAGAAGAATGAGAGGTGATCTTATTGAAACATACAAGATTCTGAAGGGGATTGACAGGGTAGATGCAGAGAGGTTGTTTCCCCTGGCTGGAGTGTCTAGAACTAGGGGGCATAGTCTCAGGATAAAGGGGTCGGCCATTTAAGACTGAAATGAGGAAGAATTTCTTCACTCAGAGGGTTGTGAATCTTTGAAATTCTCTGCCCCAGAGGGCTGTGAATGCTGAGTCTTTGAGTATATTCAAGGCTGAGATAGATAGATTTTTGGACTCTAGGGGAATCAAGGGATATGGAGATCGGGCGGGAAAGTGGAGTTGAGGTCGATGATCAGCCATATTATTGAATGGCGGAGCAGGCTCGAGGGGCCATATGGCCCACTCCTGCTTTTACTTCTTATGTTCTTATGTACTAGAAAGGCTGGGTTTGCTTAGAGTGGATAAGTCACCTGGTCCAGATGGCTTGCATCCAGGTTGCTAAGGCAATTGGGGGAGGAGATAGCGGAGATTTTCCAATCTTCCCTAGATGCGGGGGAGGTGCCTGAGGATTGGAAAGTGGCAAATGTGACACCATTGTTCAAGAAAGGGTGTAAGGACAATCCTAGTAACTACAGTTTAACATCAGTGGTGGGTAAAGTTTTAGAAACAATAATCAAGGAAAAAATTAACAGGCACCTGGAGAGGTTTAAGCTAATTAAGTAGAGCCAACATGGATTTGTAAAAGGCAGATCGTGTTTGACTAATCTAACTGAATTTTTTGATGAAGTAACAGGGAGGATAGATGAAGGGAATACAATGGATGTTGACTACATGGATTTTTCGGAAGGCGTTTGACAAAGTACCACATAGAAGGCTGGATAACAAAATTGAGGCTCATGGAATAGGTGGGTCAGTGGCAGCTTGGATAAGGAATTGGCTTAAGGACAGAAAACAGCGAGTTGTGGTAAATGGTTGTTTTTCAGACTGGAGGATGGTAGACACTGCTGTTCCCCAAGGGTCAGTGCTGGGGCCACTGCTTTTTTTGATATATATAAATGACCTGGATATTGGAATACAGAGTAGAATTTCTAAATTTGCCGATGACACCAAACTTGGGGGTGTGGCAAACAGTGAGGATGATACTAATCGACTGCAACAGGACATAGAAAGGCTAGCAGAATAGGCAGATAAGTGGCAGATGGAATTTAATACAGAGAAGTGTGAGGTGATGCATTTTGGCAGAGGGAACAGGGAGAGGCAATATACACTTAATGGCATAGTTTTAAAGAGTGTGCAGGGACAGAGGGACCTGGGAGTTAATGTGCATAGGTCCCTGAAGGTGGCGGGACATATTGAGAGAGTGGTTAGCAAAGCATATGGGATCTTGGGCTTCATAAATAGAGGTATTGAGTACAAAAGTAGAGAAGTTATGCTGAACCTTTATAAAGCGCTAGTTAGGCCACAATTGGAGTATTGCGTCCAGTTCTGGTCACCACACTTTAGGAAGGATGTGAAGGCCCTTGAGAGGGTGCAGAGGAAATTTACCAGAATGGTTCCGGGGATGGGGGATCTTAGCTACAAGGACAGGTTGGAGAAGCTGGATTTGTTTTCATTAGAGCAAAGGAGGTTGAGGGGTGATTTGATCGAGGTGTACAAGATTATGATGGGTTTGGATAGGCTAGACGGGGAAAGGCTGTTCCCACTAGTTGATGGTACAAGGACTAGGGGACACAGATTTAAGGTTTTGGGCAAGAGATTCAGGGGGGATGTGAGGAAAAACTTTTTTACGCAGCGAGTGGTGAGGACCTGGAACTCGCTGCCGACGGAAGTGGTGGAAGCGGAGACACTCAATGCTTTCAAGGGGAGACTGGATAGGCACTTGAGGGAAATAAACTTGCAGGGCTACAGGGATAGAGCAGGGGAATGGGACTGACTGGATTGCTCTACAGAGAGCCAGGCACGGACTCGATGGGCCGAATGGCCTCCTTCTGTGCCGTTATGACTCTATGGGGGTAAAATTCGGTTGATTTGTGCCCTAAGAGGGCACTAACGGGGCGCAAAGCAACTAGCGCCTGGGCGCGGCGCCGCTAACGCCTCCCGTGAAATTCAGCAGGAGGTTAGTGGCGGCGGTACCCGTTAGCGCCGGGCGGCACTGCGCCTTCGGCAATGACGTCATCGCCGTGTGCAGAGCCCCACTCGTCCCCCGGCTGCGATCTTCAGTAACGCCCCCCACACTTACTGCTGGACGCTATGTCTGACGGGGTCAGGAGGGCCTACCTGCGGCTGGGGCGGCGCAAATTAAAGAGAAGGTGCCGGGCGGCCATTTTTGTTGCTGGTCGCCTGCCAGCACCTCCCCGGCCTTCTGTGAAGCCCCCCCACGGAGTACCGGCTGCGCTCCATGAGCCCGGCACTTCTCTTGAGTGCTGGGCTCTTTTGCCGGCACTCAGATCCCTGGTGGCCCAGCCGGGCCCCGGGTCGCGCTGCGCAAGGCCCCTCCCCTTTAATAAGGGGAGGAAGGCCTGCAGTACTGTGGCGCGACATGCGATATTCACTTGCAGTGCCCCAAGAGGGACGCGGGGCACTTCCAGTAGCACCCCGCCTCCCTCTTGGGACACTACCGGTGAATTTTGGGCCCGGGGGCGCTAACTGTTTCGGGGCGCTGCGAAGTTAGCATCCCAATTTTCCCCCCTATGACTAAGCTTGGATCTCAAAAGGGAAAGTCTTGACCAATCTTATTGAATTTTCTGAAGAGGTAACAGAGAGAGTAGACAATGATAATGCAGTAGATGTAATTTATCTGGATTTTCAAAAAGCCTTCGATAAGGTAACCCATAATAGACTAATGAACATGGTCAGAGAATGCGGAGTCAGGGGACAAGTAGCAGAATGGATTGCTGGCTGGCTTCAGTACAGAAAGCAGAGAGTGGGAGTAAAGGGTAGCTATTCACAGTTTCAGAAGGTGGGTAGTGGTGTTCCCCAAGGATCAGTGCTGGAACCACTGCTGCTCACAATTTACATTAACGATTTAGACTTTGGAATCAAAAACACAATTTCTAAATTTGCGGATGACACCAAATTGGGGGGGGGAGAGCCAATACTGAGGAGGACAGCAACAAATTACAGGAGGACATTAATAAACTTGCAGAATGGGCATATAATTGGCAAATGAAGTTCAACACAGATAAATGTGAGGTATTACATTTTGGTAAGAAGGATAGGGTTGTCACTTATCATTTGGAGGGTGGGAGTCTGGGTGGGGTAGAGGAACAAAAGGATCTCGGAGTACAAATACACAAATCACTAAAAGTTGCGACGCAGGTTAGCAAGGCCATAAAAAAAGCACACATTGTTCTCTGTCTATATATACTTTGTAACTGATTTGTATTCCCTCACTGTACCTGACGAAGGAGCAGCGCTCCGAAAGCTCGTAATTTCAAATAAAACTGTTGGACTATAACCTGGTGTTGTGAGACTTCTCATTTTTGTCCACCCCAGTCCAACACCGGCATCTCCGCATCATAAAAAAAGCAAACCAAGCACTAGGGTTTATTTCTAGAGGGATAGAATTGAAAAGTGGGGAAGTTATGCTAAACCTGTATTGAACCTTGGTTAGACCACATTTAGAGTGCTGCGTACAGTTCCAGTCGCCATATTATAAAAAGGATATAGAGGCACTGGAGAGGGTGCAGAGAAGATTTACAAGGATGATACCAGAAATGCGAGGGTATACCTATCAGGAAAGGATGAACAGGCTGGGTCTCTTTTCTCTTGAAAAAAGAAGGGTGACCTAATAGAGGTCTTTAAAATTATGAAAGGTTTTGATAGAGTGGATACAGAGAGAATGGGCTAAAAATTCGCTAACTTCGCCGGGGCGCTACTTTTAGCGCCCTGGAAAAATTAGTGCCCCCGCGCCGGAAATTGAGTGGTTGTGCCCCAAGAGGGAAGCGGGGCGCCACTGGAAGTTCCCCACATCCCTCTTGGGGCGCTGCGAGTCAATATCACGGCGCTACGTGCCGAGGTATTGCAGGCCTTCCTCCCCTTCGCAAAGCAGCCCAATTTTCCCCCCAATGTTTCCAATTGTGGGGAAGAGCATAACTAGAGGCCATCAATATAAGATAGTCACCAAGAAATCCAATAGGGAATTCAGCAGAAACTTCTTTACCCAAAGAGTGGTGAGAATGTGGAGCTCGCTACCACAGGGAGTGGTTGAAGCGAATAGTATGGATGCATTTAAGGGGAGGCTAGACAAGCATATGAGGGAGAAGGGAATAGAGGGTTATGCTGATAGATTTAGATGAGGAAAGACGGGAGGAGGCTCGTGTGGAGCATAAACACCGACATGGACTGGTTGGGCCGAATGGCCTGTTTGTGTACTGTAATCCTATGTAATCCTATGATGTGTGGAAGCTGACCCCATGACTGTGGATGTTGTCACCAAGGGGCAGTTAGTAGATGAGGGGGTTAAGAACAGATTCTTGGGGGACTCTGGATGTGACATTGTGGGAGTGGGAGTAGAAGACATTGCTGGAGATGCATTGGCTACCAACAGATAGAACCATGGAAAGGCAGTCTCAACGAGCAGAATAATGGAGTGGAGAAGTTGAGGAGGATGGCACAGTCCATTGTATCAAACTGTGAAAATATCCAGCAGGATGACAGGAGATAATGCTCCACAGGCACTGGTAATGGCCGTTTTGGTGCTATGAGAAGACTGGAGACCAGACCAGAGGGATTCGAAGAAGAATATGGACAAGAATCTGGAAGGCAATGACACTTTCAAGGGGAAAGGGTGGCTGCAGATGGGCTGGTAGTTGAAGAAGACGGATGGGTCAAAGGTTGGCTTTCTTGAGGAGTGGGTGATGGTGGCAGTGGGGGTGAGGGATGGTGCCTGAGGAAAGGGAACCATTAACAATATCAGATAGCATGGGGGCCAGGAAGATGAGTGTGGAATTGAGTGGAGCAAGAGAGTAGTCTCATGGAAGAGATGACCTTGGAGAGGGCAAGGGAGGAGATGGGATAGTAGATGCAGAAGGATGGGGATTCAGAGGGAAGTTGGGAAGTGCGGGTGAGAGGAAGGGAAGGACTGGGCAGAGGTTGCTGCATGGACTATCTTGACCTTGGAGATGAAGAAATCCATGAGCTCCTCACAGTTGGTGTTGGAGGTGAGGATGGAGGACTGGGGGTGATGGGTTTAAGGAGGAGGTCAGTCATGGGGGAATAGGAGTCTGGGGTTGTCCTTGCCCTGTGGGATGACCCGGGAGTCTATGATGGCTTTGGTTTATCAGAGCAAGGCAAGGTAATGTTTGACATGGTCAAACCAGCTCTGGCGATGAATGACCATTTCAGGGAGTTCTGGGGTTCAGGAGTTCAGGGAGTTCTGGGGTTCAGGGAGTTCTGGGGTAAAGAGAGGTGTAGGGTTCAGGGGGTTTAGGGGTTCAGGGAGTTCTGGGGTTCAGGGGGTTCAAGGGTTCAGGCAGTTGTGGGGTTCTGGGGGCTCGGGGTTGGGATTCTGGGGGTTCAGGAGGGGGGGTTGGGGGTTGCGGGGTTTAGGGGGTTCAGGGGTTGGGGTTCTGGGGTTGCGGGGTTCAGGGTTCAGGAAGTTTAGGGAGTTTGGGGGTTCAGGGGTTGTGGGGTTTAGGGGATTCAGGGAGTCGGGGTTCAGGGGGGTTGGGGGTTCAGGGAGTTGTGGTTTTTAACGGTGTTGGGGTTCAGGGGGGTTTTGAGGTTCAGAGGTTGCGGGGTTTAGGGGGTTCAGGTCGTTGGGGTTCAGGGGGTTCAGGGGTTGTGGGGTTTAGGGGATTCAGAGAGTCGGGGTTCAGGGGGTTTGGGGGTTCAGGGGGTTGCGGTGTGTTGGGGTGCAGGGGGTTTGGGGTTCAGGGGTTGTGGGGTTTAGGGGATTCAGGGAGTAGCGGTTCAGGGGGTTTGGGGGTTGTGGGGTGTTGGGGTTCAGGGGGTTTGGGGGTTCAGGGGTTGTGGGGTTTAGGGGATTCAGGGAGTCGGGGTTTTGGGGGTGCGGGGTTCAGGGGGTTTGGGGGTTCAGGGGTTGTGGGGTTTAGGGGATTCAGGGAGTCGGGGTTTTGGGGTGCGGGATGTTGGGGCGTCGGGGTTTGGGGGTTCAGGAGGTTGCGGGGTGTTGGGGTGCAGGGAGTTTGGGGGTTCAGGGGTTGTGGGGTTTAGGGGATTCAGGGAGTCGGGGTTCAGGGGGTTTGGGGGTTCAGGGGTTGTGGGGTTTAGGGGATCCAGGGAGTCAGGGTTCAGGGTTTTTTGGGGTTCAGGGGGTTGTGGGGTTTAGGGGATTCAGGGAGTCGGGGTTCAGGGGGTTTAGGGGATTCAGGGGGTTTGGGGTTTTGGGGGTTCAGGGGGTTGCGGGGTTTAGGGGATTCAGGGAGTCGGGGGTTCAGGGGGTGCGGGGTGTTGGGGTGTCGGGGTTCAGGGGGTTTGGGGATTCAGGGGGTTGCGGGGTTTAGGGGTGTTGGGGTTCAGGGGTTTTTCAGGGATCAGGGGTTGTGGGTTTTAGGGGGTTCACGGGTGTAGGCTTCGCAAAATTCCCCAGAAACTCGAACAGAGCCCTAAAGGGAGTGATTTTTGGACCTTTCATACAAACTTGGGATGACGGGACCTAAGTGAAGTGATTTGAGGTAAAAACCTCAGTTTTGGAAAGATCAGGGAAGAAAAACCCTGAGGAAACTGACTTTTGAATCTTACTGTTGGGAGAGACACCTTTCACAGACACAAGACAAGCTGCGGAGGGGCGTGGCCTGGCAGTGAACCGCTTTGAGTATTGAGGCCCAATCAAGCTGTCTGGGAATTGTTTACACTGCAAATCCTACCAAGGTGGAAGAGACAAAGCAAAAACTCACAAACACATTCAAATATGAATAAACCAAGAACCCTATTGAAATCCCCAGGTCCAAACAGGATGCTGGAAATCTAAAAACGATTCCTGACAAAACTTCCAGCACACAGTTTCATAGCCCATTATGCCATCAAAAACCCCATCAGCCAAGTATCGACCAGAGCAGTTAAGAAAGCCCGCCAAAAGACCTAGGACAATAGGGTGGAGATTTGGCGCGTAGATAAGGCTGTGTTTAAATCGGAAAACGATCAAGACATGTTTAACACTGAGCAAAAGCCATCGGAACTGGCAAGCCCGCCAAAACTAGACAATTGGACTAAGCAAGGTTCATTTGCAACCTAAAAGAATCTGTTTTAGTAAGGGGTTTTTTGGGTGCGAAAAAGAAACAGTATAATTGAAAGCCTGTCCCATAACTTCTCTCTCTTTTGGACTCGCCGACTACGCGGACACAGCTCTCTCCCTGCTCCAGCAAAAACCACCACAAGCCACGAGGAGGAAGGCCAGAAAACAGACCAGCATGCAAGAAGAAACCAGAGCGACTGCCTCAGTGACCATCGGACACCTCGCAGCAACAAGGGCCTTACGGAGTCTTTTAAACAAAAGACTCTAAAATCCTGTCAAGGATTCGTTGGTGAGCATTATCCCTGATCTCCTGAAACCAAAAACCTAGCTAGATAGTGGGATCTTTGGGAGGGATAAGGTTTTGTTTGATATATTGTCATTGTTCCTCGCTTGTACCGTGTGCTCCCCAATCTGTGTTTAAGTAATAAGTGTGTTTCAAGTTTGTTACCTTTTTCTTTTAATAAAGTAAAATTCTTTCATCAGAACCTGTCGTTTACTGCAATTTTGTTCACAACCCCTAAATAAGTCCAACGTCTAGGAACCAGAGGGGTGTGGGAGCGATTCGAACCGCTCACTGAGTCAGAAAGCGAAGGCTGACCCCATTACCACCCCCCTTACACGGGGTCAGGGTTCTGGGGGTTCAGGGGGTCCAGGGGGGTTACGGTGCTTAGGGGGTTCAGGCGGTTTAGGGGCTTAGGGGGTTCAGGTTCTGGGGGTTGGGGGTGGTTTGGGGATTCAGGGTTGCGGGGTTTAGGGGGTTCAAGGGGTTGGGGTTCTGTGGGGGTCAGGGGGTTGAGGTTTAGGGAGTTTGAGGGTTCAGGGGGT